>JBAIZL010000002.1:364746581-364811581 GCA_036971475.1 Prosapia bicincta | reverse complement strand
AAAAACTGAATTAGATATTTTTAATATTTATTAACTTTCCAAAATATTGTTTAAACTGGTAAGCAAATATATATATATATATATATATATATATATATATATATATATATATATATATATATATATATATATATATATATATATGTATATATCAATATAACATATTCTTATTTTTAAACTAAACATTAAAATGATATTTGTTAATACCATCTTCACGTGAGCTACTAGTTATCACCAAACACTTTTAAATGTTTTAAATTTGCCTATAGTAGCACTTATTTTTTTTGTTGAGGACGGCTGTTTCGGGAGATGTGTCTCTTTGTCAACTCAGACCGTAACTGATCTCAAGGTTTACGTAGGTTAGGGTGTTAGGATGGGGGTGGGATATTGTGGTGGTGTGGGTGTATTTTGTGTGTATTAGGAGTTATGATGTCAAAAAGTGCGTGTGAGTTGTAATGTAATTGTGTATTAAGTATGTGTGTAGAGTGTAGTTTGAAGTGTCTGTATATTTCGTATTGTTCGGTTGTGTAGCGTTGGTTATTTCTGTGTTGTTTATGAAGAATTTGTAGGTTAGATGTTATGTTTATGTAGTCATGTTTTTTGGAGTTGAGAAGATCGGTGAAATTTGATTGGTAGTTATTGTTTGTTAGTGCTTTTATACGTTCTTGGTAACGTATGTAGAAGGACCTCCCTGTCTTTCCTATGTAAAAACTGGAGCATGAACTGCAAGTTAGTTTGTAAACTCCAGTGGCGTTGTAAATGCCGTCGATTTTGTTGTTGGGTTTAAATTGTTTATTGAGAGTGTGGAGTAAGCTATTTTGTAGTTGTATTTTCGTAGTGTGTTGGTTAGATTGTGGGTTTTGGATGATCTGTATGGTATAGATAAGTATTTTATGGGATTGTCCTGTTGTGTGTTTGTATTTGGGTTATTAGGTTTATTTTTTAGGCGGTTGTATAATTTGTCAATCATTGTTGGGTTGTTTGTCCGTTAGTTTGTGCTATATATTTGATGGTGTTTAACTCCCCTTAGTGTTCTTCTTTGTCTAACGGTGTTTTAAGCAGGCGATATATCATGGTGTTGTAAGCAACTAGTTTATGTTGGTGTGGGTGGTTTGAGGAGCTGTGAATGGTCGTATTGGTACTAGTGGGTTTTCGGTATATGTTGAATTTATGTGTTTGTTTGTCTGTTCGTTTAATTGTAAGGTCTAGGAAGTTTAGAGAGTTTTGTTGTTCTGTTTTGATGGTGTATGTTAGTTTAGGGTGTATGGAATTAAAGTGTTTTAGAAATATGTTTGCTCTGCGTGTGTTACCTTTATATAATGGTATGATGTCATCGACATATCTGTACCAGTAAATTATGTTATCTGAGTATTTATTGTTGTGTAAAATGTGGTTTTGTTCAATATGGTGTATGAATATTTCTGCTAAAATGCTAGCTATGGGGGAGCCCATGGGTATGCCATCTTTTTGGTTGTAGAATGTGTTATTGTAGGTGAAGTAATTTTGAGACGTGATTAATTTTGTGAGGTGGATGATTTCGTCAACGTGTGTATGTGGTGTATTTGTGTCTATAAGCATGTTTTTGACGATGTTGATAGTTTCTGGAATGGGGATGTTTGTATATAAATTTGATATATCAAAAGAGACTAAAGTGGAATTGTGTGGGATATTTATGTTTTTTATTTTGTCTATTAGATTTAGGCTATTTTTAATTCTACAATGATTATTAAATTTTATATGGTTTCGGATAGTTTTGTCGAGGAATTTGGCTAGAAGATGAGAAGGGGCACTTGTGTGGTTGATTAGTGGACGTATTGGGATGTCTGTTTTGTGAAGTTTGGGGAGGGCATTTAGTTTAGGGGCTATTGGTTTTAGGTACTTTTTGGTGTAGTGTGGGGTTATAAGTTTTGTTTTGTTGATTGCTTCTTTGATTTGACGTTGTATTTTGTTGTTGCGTCTGCTTTTAGTGTAATGATGTGTAATGAGCACACATATTTCTAAAACACTTTAATTTCATACACCCAAAACTAACATACACCATCGAAACAGAAAAACAAAACTCTCTCAACTTCTTAGACCTTACAATTAAACGAACAGACAAACAAACACATAAATTCAACATATACTGAAAACCCACTAGTACCAATACGACCATTCACAGCTCCTCAAACCACCCACACCAACATAAACTAGTTGCTTACAACACCATGATATATCGCCTGCTTAAAACACCGTTAGACAAAGAAGAACACTATCAAGAGTTAAACACCATCAAATATATAGCACTATATAGAACTAACGGACAAACAACCCAACAATGATTGACAATACAACCGCCTAAAAAATAAACCTAATAACCCAAATACAAACACACAACAGGACAGTCTCATAAAATACTTATCAATACCATACAGATCATCCAAAACCCACAATCTAACCAACACACTACGAAAATACAACTACAAAATAGCTTACTCCACACACAACACTCTCAATAAACAATTTAAACCCAACAACAAAATCAACAGCATTTACAACGCCTCTGGAGTTTACAAACTAACTTGCAGTTCGTGCCCCAGTTTTTACATAGGCTAGAGAGGGAGGTCCTTCTACACACGTTACCAAGAACGTATAAAAGCACTAACAAACAATAACTACCAGTCAAATTTAGCCGATCATCTCAACTCCACAAAACATGAATACATTGACATAACATCTAACCTACAAATTCTTCATAAACAACACAGAAATAAAAAACGCTACACAACTGAACAATAAAAAATATACAGGCACTTCAAACTACATTCTACACACATACTCAATACACAATTACATTACAACTCACATGCACTTTTTGACATCATAACTCCTAATACACACAAAATACATCCACACCACCACAATATCCCACCCCCATCCTAACACCCTAACGTACGTAAACCTTGAGATCAGTTACGGTCTGAGTTGACAATGGTGCACATCTCCCAAAACGGCAGTCCTCAACAAACATAAGTAAGTGCTACTATAGGCAAGTTTAAAAACATTTAAAAGTGTTCAGTTATTAAAATGATTGAAACTACTATAGGTGACTTCAAAGTAGTAAATTATGAAAATTTTTAGAGCATCCTTTATTACATATCTCTTTTCATACAACTGTAATCAAATAAATCTATTTAAATGTCTAGTAGACTAACATTTACCAAGCCACTAAGAGAGCAAATGTTACAAAAAATATGTTACAGGAAAAAAAAAAAAAATATATATATATATATATATATATGTGTGTGTGTGTGTGTGTGTGTGTGTGTGTGTGTGTGTGTGTGTGTGTGTGTGTGTGTGTGTGTGTGTGTATTTAATAATCATCCAGCTTCAATATACTTTAATAATTTTGTTGTAATTGCTGAACACCGTTTTAAAATTTTGAATTGTATAATTATCAATTGTATGTTAGGAATAAATAGTGCTTTTTATATGAGTAGTGTGATAGCAGTGAATTTAGTAAAAACATTTATGGAATTTGCATTTGTCAGAACCATTTAATGAACTGCAATTATGTACTTAGTTTTTTTGTTTTACATCTTGAGGTTTTTTCAAAAGTCCCGCTTTACACTAGGTCAGTGCATTATTCAATCCTATGTACACCTCAGCAACAGTCTTCTCTGTGACTAAAAGATCTAGATCTGATAAAAAATATTAGTAAGTAGTGTTTTTTTTGTGATATCAATAAAAATAATTTTCAATTATATTTGTTTTAATTTTAAATCTTTTATTTTTCCACAAAAATAAAAAAAAAATGTTGTCTATAAAATTTGAGTGTGTGTGTGTGTATGTGTGTGTGTGTGTGTGTGTGTGTGTGTGTGTGTGTGTATCATTTTAAAATAAAATAAAATTTTATCAAAAGTTCATAATGAAAATTAATTTTATTTTAATTCTGAATAAAAATAATATTATTCCCTTGTACTAGAAACCTATTTGTTACAAATTAGGCCCGTTGATTACCTGACCCCATTGTCTGTTTACACAAGCCTGATAAGAGACTGTACAAACCTTTCTCTCCCCTTTTGTCTGCTTTTACAAACTTCCAGCTGCTTTATTTTAAAAATCCAAATAATATTTAAAGATTTTGTTTTATCCAAAATCTGCTACTTTAAGACAGATTTGGCCATCTCAATGTGTATCAATGTGAAGTATAAGTATTGAAAGTGTAAACTTGTTTGGCAACATACTAAATTTTTCTGCTCAAAACAACATGCTGGTTTTAGTATGTGCATGTTTTATGCAGTTTGAAACAAGAATAATTAAACTTTCAAAATAGCTGTTTGAAGTTATAATTTTTATTTCTAATTTTTCTGTCTTTAGTTTTTTCTAAAGGCTATAGCTTAAATTAAGGTAAATTATAAATCAATACGAATTTCTTAGTGCATCATAGAAATGCAATAAGCGTGTTTACCTATAATGATGGCATCTCCAGGCAAAGTATACACTGCTTGTGAATTAATACAGGTTTTGTTAAGTGTCAAGCAAGTGCATGTAGTCATAGACAGTAAAATAAGACTCAGGCCAAACATTAAACCTACCATTTCCTATATTTCACCTGCAACGAATACAAACAGTATTATTGATCAAAGATTAAACAATTTTTTTTAGCGTAAAATAAACTTCTCAGTAATTCATTTTCTAAACACAAAATCTAATTGATATAGATCACTTAAAAATCAATCCAACCAGCTGATGATGTAAATATAGCAGTTGGAGGGAGACCAAGCCATAATAACTCGTTAAAACTGTATGCTATAAATAAGAACAAAAGACTATATGTTTCATCAATAAGAATAATTCTTGAATTTTGTAGTTCATTACGTCCGGTAAACCTTAATTAATCACTTTAACAATAGTTTATGACTATCCGAACTTTAAATTTTGTAAATTTGTTAAAACTTACTAAGGAGGAATTTCAATGGCAATAACACTAAAGTAAATTTTTAAACATTTTCCAATGTCTATTTTATTTTATAGTCTGTAATATAATACATGACAAATAATGTAACAAAATTCAAATTTATAAATATTTTTGACTATAATCTTACACTATAATCAACACTCCGCAAACTTTTTAATAGTATTGATTTTTAGCAAGCCTCTTTTTTTTATTCATACCAAATACTTAAAGAAAATATTACATTTTTTTTAAACATTAAAATTCTAATAATTTAGACAATAAATATAGACCACTACTTTATCTTCAAATATATATTCACTTTATATATATTTCACTATATATTTCTAATTTACTATAAATGTAATAATTCACTTTATCAGTTTTCATTTTTAAATTGAAATTTTTGAGGCAGATGGAAGTTTAAAAGAAATAACCTCATTTAAAATGTCTAGAGGAAACAGCCATCTGTGTTTTAAAATTCAATTTCAACTACCATATTTGACAACATGTTTTAATTAACTAATAATAAAATAAACTGTTTTAACCTTTTAAATAAGCAATTTACCTGTAATAAATGACTGTAATATGTGTAATTTGTTCAAACAACACTGTTTTATCACATGGTTACTTTATTGATGAGCTTTGTTCCTATTTTATGCAGGTACAACCCCAGGCTCTGCATAATAGGTATTTTCTGTTTACTTCCACTATGTATGGTTGTCATGACTACTAGTTGTGACTCATAACTTTGAGCCTGCTTCAGTTATAGGAGGGATTACACAATAGAAATAATATCTATTAGTATGTTACACAAATATGCCACATTCCCATTAAATAAATAATAAATTTAAAATATTATTTAATTTTTAAATTACTAATTAATTAACAAGTTAGTTTGTATCTTTAACAAATTATTTTTAAAGACATCGCTAATTTAATAATTAAAGCTATAATACAATAATTTCATATTCATTATTAGAAAAAAGTAGACTAAACAAAAAATTAGTCTTAGCTAAATTAGTAGGCTAGAATAGTAAATTATTTATTTTATTTTCACACTTTCAATTCATGATTTATACTAAAAACGCTTGAACATATATTAGTATGTTACACTTGTCTATAGTAGCTGTTACTTTTTTTATTATTGAGGTCAACTGTTTTGGGAGATGTGTCCCTTTATCAACTCAGTCCCTTGGTTGTTTTTGGTTAGGTTGGGGGTACTATTATATGTTCAAGTGTTTTAGTGTAAACTAGTAACATCATCAAGTAACAATGGAGTCAAATAGTATTCATAATTATAATTCATAATTTATAGTTTTGTTTATCTAGTAGGTTTTTACTTTTCTTTAAATCTTATAAAATCTGTCTTCATTGATGTCAAATCCATTAAACCTGAGTGATATTATATAGAATATTTATTAGTGTTGAAAGAGCTTGTATAAATTTATACACTAAAAAAACTTTACATGTAGTGTCAATAAACTAAAATAATACTCTGTGACACTAGGGTTCAAAAAAAATCCTTACTGTGATTATAATGAGAGGTTTATAGCTTAGTACTTTGAAAAAGTCTATTGAAAAAACTTAACACAGTATTGAACAAGAAATAATTTATTTAGTTATAACTATGAAACATAAAATACTAAATGTTTTGTGTGAAATTTATAAAATTTATATTTTATAGAATAAATTTTATTTGTTACATGAGAGTTATATTTTTACACATAACTCTCATTAAAAATAGAATCACCATAACAGTGTTGTCTTATAAATTTATGTATAACACTAAACAAATTTTTATCAATAAAAAAATATTTTTAAAACACAAAAATTTTAATTAGTGTTCTAAAATTGGTTTGATTTATAAAGCCTTAGATGTAAACAAATGTTTAGTTATTATATAAGCCTGTATTTCTTCCATTTAAAAAATTATAAATAGAAAAAAGTCAGAAATCACTCCTAAATCAGTAGCTAGGGTTGGCATGCTCTAAATGCTGGTTTTAACTAAAACTCTTGTTTGATTATGTGTAACAAGTCAACATAAATTTCACTAATTACACATTATTTCATGGTTTAAATATATATATATATATATATATATATATATATATATATATATATATATTACTTTCATACATATAAGTTTAAGCTATGAATATTTTTCTAACCCGTGAAAAATAAAACGTGAGGAGTCGCACACGGTGGATTCGACCAGGTCATTTTATTAATACAAAAAAATTACTGAACAATATTTTATTTAAAAATACAAACATCGTAATTAAGTATAATGTATTTACTCAAGTTCTATTGCTTTTAATTGTGACAATAATGTATTAAATAATATTTTAAGATTTAACAAATTTATTTTTTGATAAAAAATACAAGACTTTAGATAAGTTTTCATAACATAAGGACTCTTTTACAAATACTAATGTTTAATAATATATTCTGAAGGAAAACTAATTTCTGAATAAGAAAATGTACTGGATGTTTACAATAGCTGTAAAGTAAAAGAACCAATTTTGAATCAAATGTGTTGAAAGTTTAAGTAAATTTATCATAATACTACAATTATAGTGATGAAATGCAACTGTGAAAATTTATGATTTTAAACAAAAAGTTACATATAATATGTCTAAGCACCTGAGGGTTATAGCAATGAAATTCCTTACAGTTCTTTACCGATTGTTGCCCTTGGGTGGCACATTCTTGACAAGAAGGTACAGTGTGTTCCCTGCAGATGAATCTAACGCAGCTGTTGACCGAGTTTTTTTATTTCCTGTTTTGTCTCTAGTTGCATAGATCTTCTGCAATATTTCGCCATTGTGGCATTAGGCCCAGCATCTCTTCAATGTTTCTTTTCATGAAAAAGTTGTCTTCTAACACTACCAGGATTTTCAATCCTTCCTTCCTCACGCCTTTCTTCCCTTTCCACGCTATCTAACACTCTAGCAAATCTTTCTTCCTCTGCTTGATTCATATTGCGTAGTAACACAATAAATATAACACACAATGCACTAAACGATCAATAATAAAAAATCGAAATTAAAAATTATGTCACACTTTAGCACATGCGAGTGGTCACGCACGGTGGTTTCCACACTGGCTTTTCTTTAGGCTGCTGCACTAAGACACTTGTTGGTGATAGCAAAAATACAAACACAGCATTCGCAGTGGACAAGTCTATTTGAAGGTACTGAGAGGGCGGAAGCTTACAAAAATCGGCAGTTTGAGATATTAAGAAAATGGTGAAGGCCCGGTGGAAAAGACCGTGACGCGACCTCTTCCGGGTTAATAATGATCAGTGAACACTTACTGTTTCTGAGTCACTGATAAGATGTTGTAATGTGATTAAAATCAATATGTCTTAACATGATTTCATATATTTTGGCATCATAATTTTATGAGTTAAAACATTTAAGCCTAGTTAGAAATTTAATTTCAATACACTCTTGAAATTTCCAAAGTAATTTCAATTAGTATTTCTAATCTAAGAACAAAAGAAGAGTCAGAACTTGTTATTTTAGTTATAATTAAAGCCGTGGTTTAAGATTAGAAAATAGGTTATAAACGACCATTTTAAGTTAGAATAATTAATGTATTTATTGTGAAATTATGATAAAATAACAATAAATATTCCTAAAATTTAATAAATATTATAAAAAAAATTAAAATGTAAAAGAAAAATTTTGTTTAGTGAACAGTATTATATGAGTCTTCTAGAATCAAACTGGACTTTCTTCCACTCACCTAATTTTTCAGAACAGTCAAAAACCGTCTGAAGAATATATTAAAAAACTTAAGAATTAATATTTTTGTTGGTTCTGAATAAATATTTTTGGTGTGAATATAATATTTCTCCCAGAAACTGAATGCAGAAACATGTCCATCATGAAATGTCCTACAAGATTAATCAATAATCTCAACTTATTACACTTTTGCTATTACTTACAACCAGACCTTTGGTGATAAAGATTGTAAAATTGTTAACGTAAACTCAAAGGAAATGTTTTCGTCTTACGAAGTCGTAAGATGAAAATGTTTCCTCCAAGTGTAAGTTAACAATTTAACAACCTTTAGTTAACAAAACGTCTGGTCGCAAGTAACAGCAAAAGTGTAATAAGTAATTAACAACCAGCTCGTCATGAACAGCAACAACATTTCGGTAAATAATCTCAATTTTAAAAAAATTGGAGAAAGTGCACTTTGACTCTATAGAACTCATATTTTCAATATCACAGTGTGATATTTAAACATTCTGTAACATAGATTAAGTTAATTTAAGTAAGTAAATAAAACAAAATTATAGTACCAGTGACCTAAGTAAACTACAAGGACTTCAAAACATATTGGTTTTTGCGATAGTTACTTTGTAAATTTATTCATCACCCATTGTATCCATAAAAAATATTTTCAGAGGTTCTAGAGGAAAACTAATTTGAAATTCTTTATTAGCCTATATGTTTAATAATAATAATAATAATTAGGAAACAGTAAAAAAACTCGATGAAGAAAATGAGTTGGTTTTCATTGTATTAGGACGCAAAGAGAAGTAACAGAAAAATTTTTAAGCTCTGAATAGTAAGAAAAATAAAGAAAGAAAGCATGGGACAGCAACAGAAATTTTAGAAGAATTATGACAGGAATAAGAAAAATAGTGTTCTTTATATTATTTGATTTATTACACTTTGAAATACAAATTTTTTAAAGTAGGTGTTATTTTTAAAACAGGGGTTACCAAACTTTTTGGTACATCACACCCCCTTTTCTTGAAATTGAAGCCTCCCACACCCCCTCCACACGACACTATAAATAAATGGCATGGGCATATTAAAAGAAACAAATATTATATGCACACACACACACACACACACACACACAATTTATTTATTTATACATACTTTCACAAAAACATGATATAACAATTCAAGTTTTAATTTGCAAGGTAAATTTCAACTGATAATTATTATTTGTTGATTCCATCTTCAGGTGAGCTACTAGTTATCACTAAACACTTTTAAATGTTTATAAACTTGCCTATAGTAGCACTTACTTTGTTTCTTGAGGACGGCTGTATCGAGATGTGTCCCTTTGTCAACTCAGACAGTAACTGATCTCAAGGTTTACGTAGGTTAGGGTGGGGGTGGGATATTATGGTGGTGTGGGTGTATTTTGTGTGTATTAGGAGTTATGATGTCAAAAAGTGCATGTGAGTTGTAATGTAATTGTGTATTGAGTATGTTTGTAGGGTGTAGTTTGAAGTGTCTGTATTTTTCGTATTGTTCGGTTGTGTAACGTTGGTTATTTCTGTGTTGTTTATGAAGAATTTGTAGGTTAGATGTTATATCTATGTAGTCATGTTTTGTGGAGTTGAGATGATCAGCGAAGTTTGATTGGTAGTTATTGTTTGTTAGTGCTTTTATATGTTCTTGGTAACGTGTGTAGAAGGACCTTCCTGTCTGGCCAATGTAAAAACCGGGGCACGAACTGCAAGTTAGTTTGTAAACTCCAGTGGTGTTGTAAATGTCATCGATTTTGTTGTTGGGTTTAAATTGTTTATTGAGAGTGTTGTGTGTGGAGTAAGCTATTTTGTAGTTGTATTTCGTAGTGTGTTGATTAGATTGTGGGTTTTGGATGATCTGTATGGTATTGATAAGTATTTTATGAGATTGTCCTGTTGTGTGTTTGTATTTGGGTTATTAGGTTTATTTTTTAAGCGGTTGTATAATTTGTCAATCATTGTTGAGTTATATCTGTTAGTTTGTGCTATATATTTTATGGTGTTTAACTCCTGGTAGTGTTCTTCTTTGTCTAATGGTGTTTTAAACAGGCGAAATATCATGGTGTCGTAAGCAGCTAGTTTATGTTGGTGTGTGTGGTTTGAGGAGCTGTAAACGGTCATAATAATACTAGTGGGTTTTCGGTATATGTTGAATTTATGTGTTTGTTTGTCTGTTCGTTTAATTGTAAGGTCTAGGAAATTGAGAGAGTTTTGTTGTTCTGTTTCGATGGTCTATGTTAGTTTCGGGTGTATGGAATTAAGGTGTTTTAGAAATATGTATGTACCTTTATATAATGTTATACTGGTACAGATACGTCGACGACATCATAACATTATATAAAGGCAACACACGCAGAGCACACATATGTGTCCACTTTAGTGGACTTTTTTCCACTAACATACCTATTTGAGGTTGTATTTTAGTAAAGGCACAACACAAATCATTAGCAACATCAAGTTTGCTCCTATATTTTGTTTTTATTGCAACAAATGCTGGAAATGTTTTTTCTCACAAGGTGATGCTTGAAAAAGGCAAGTATAATCAAAGAGCTGCCTGTGATACACTTTTAAGTTTTTTATCTAAAATGAAGATTTGTGGGGCAGTTGCCACATTGAACGCCAAACATTTGTTTCACAACACGTTGGTACTATTATCCTTTTCAACCTGTAATGTTGATTTAATTTCAAGTTTACAAAATTTGCACTGCCTTTAACTATATTTCCTTTATAAATGCATTCATTTCATTAACATTTTCTGAACATCATGTTCAGTAAGATAACTTATGTAAAAAAAAATCTGAGGTGTAAATTTAGCTTTAAATTTTGAAAAATTGTGTACTTAAATTTTAACTAAATGAGAATTTATCTAACTATATTCCAACTGGTCTTGCGCCTTCCCTGACTTGCCTTCATGCCCCCCAGTTTGGGATCCTATGTTTTAGAAGGCGTGTTCCATTTTAATTGCAGAACATAACTCAATAGAATTTAGATTCAAAATAATACACATCTCCTGAACTGCCCTCAAAACTGTTAATAAGTCATAGAACAAATGCAATATACCTGAACTTATAACGTAGTGTGAGGAAACCATTGCTAAATTTTCTTATTTTCGGGGTTAAAATTTAAGTGTTTTCAACAGAAGTAGATTTTTAAGTCTTTTTAATCATATAACACATAGTTGGTTTTTAAGCAAACTTACAACCAAGAATATTTATATATACATATTATTGTGTATATGTAAAACCTTATGTTTTCATCATAAATTTGATTTGATTAATTAAATGAATCAAATTTATTGATGTGCAATTGATTTTGTTTATATAATAGAATTTAGTTCTTAAACATTATTAACATAAAATATATTATTAAGTCATAGAATATTATCAATTGTTTTTACAGGCGTCAATAAATCCAGTTCACCTTGTGATCTTTGATATTATGATCAATATTAATTTCTTATAAGTACAGTAAGATACACAATGAATTTAGAATATTAATTCACATTATACCCATTCTACAAACTAACAAATTAAGGATATTGTATTTTACGTTTTTAAAATTTAAATATTTTATAATGTTAACAAATAATTTTGTATGTATTATTAATTTTCACAAACTCTTATAATGAAAATGATTTAAAAATACTTGTTAAAGCATCTTGGTTACAAAGCAATATAATGTAGCCACATAATATACATTTGAATTAAATTTCAAAATGTTATTTATTAAAATATATGTAATTTGTTTCAAATTACCTGAAGGATACTACAGACAGTTTGGTAAATCAAAACACTCTAATAAAAATTGACCAAGACTGAAGCCTTAAAACTGATAAGGTTGTTAATCCTTTTAGCGCCTTTAACATTCCCATGTGCCATTATTTTCTAGTTGTATAGTCCATGTGATTCATTTGTAAAATGTTGCAATAATCTTCCCTTATTCAGAATTTTAAAAAAATTTAAAATATTATTTATATCTTGAATTTTGTTCTATTAGTATCTTTGAATAATGTTTGAATTTAAAGTTCGGATACTCATAAACTAATGTAAAAGTGATTAATTAATTATGTCGTAAAGTTTTCTAGCATGGACATATTGGTTAATTAATCCAGAAATAATTTTCTGCATATTACATGTAAAAATATTGGCAAATAATTTATTATAGAAACTACATTTTTTAGTAAGAGTCAATGTATGAACATTTTTAGTTATTAAAACTATTATTTGTTGCAGGAATTATTATTTGTTTGAAGGTTTTGTTTTTTAGTTGGGTTGTAGAATGTTTTGAAAATCAAACAAGAAAACATGGATTCATGTTTTTGTTTAACTAAGAACTTTCCAGTAGTTTCCCCAATATTTTCTTAATTGTTTCATTTATTTACTTTGCATTCTTGATTAGTTACATCAGCAGAGCTCTCATAATATATATAGCAAATTCTTACAAGCCATTTAAACACTTTTTGTCAGGGAAGTTTAAAGACAAGGGCGGCTCCAGGGGAGGGGCAGTAGGGGCAATTGCCTCCTCCAAGAATTAGGGTATTACTTTTTTTAGAAATATATTTTTTCATATTCGGAACACATTTAAATTTATCCTAGTTTTCTTATAAAAGTGTATTTTTCATTTGACTTTTATTTTTAAACTATGCATATTGTTTTTATATTTATGTAATGTTAGGTGTAGAAATTCCTCTGATAGCAGATGAACTTGATAGTTCTGCCCAGCATAAACACTGGCATGTTACAAGTCGCGCACTCGTTCTGTACCACCTCGGCTGTACTACGACTCCGTGTCGTCTTCCTCAGACCAAGCCAATTGATGAAAGTTAAACAATATTTTGTATTATATACAAAATAATAATTTTGGTATCCATGTAAATTCAGGTGAATTTCCTGTGATTTTCAAGTACAAGAATTGCTTAAAATTTTATTTCCAGGCCCTTATTTTGAAAGTTTTCCTCCCCAAACCACCCCATGTTTTCCTGCCATTGTGATAACGAAAGTCTATCCTAGAGCAGCCCTTGTTTAAGGCTTGCTTATATCTAATTATTTTTAATTGTAGTATTTTCTTAATTGAAATTATTTTATATCTTTTCTGCCATTATAAAATTCAGCAGAATCTAACACTCCAGATAGTAATCAATCCAGCATTGCATTATATGATGCCTATAATCCTCATGTTCTGGATGGCTTGCAGCAGCATAATTAACACACTGACTCCAATGTGATGTGGCAGAATATGTTGCTCATTAGGGCCAATAAATTATACAGCTGTGATAAAAATACTATAATATACACAGATTAAAGAAAGATATGTTGGGGCTCTATACTTGGCAGAGAATCCTATTACTTTGCCAATAGTTCTCTGCCATTATTCTCCTGTTGTCATGGATTTTTTATTACCAACAAGGTTCTCTGATCGCCATTTAGTTTGCATTGTACACACACAATTCTTATTTTACACGTTTTCAAAAGTTAAATAATTCCTACTAAAATTTAACGATTTCACATCTTTTTTAGTATGTTTACACTTTTTTATTTCCTTAGCAGTTTATTTTATTTTGTAATTACAGTAGAGGTTCAGTAATTCGGACGTCAAAAATCCGGAGTGTTGCAGATCCGGATCATGGTTTCAGCGTGCCCTAACCTCGGCATGCAGAGCGCTGCACTCGGCGCTACTATAATACATATCTAAATTTAGTGTTATCTTTAATTATAAATGCAAAGAAGATATATCAATTTTGAAAAATGCATCATAACTAAATTTAAAACGCACCTTCAGTATATTTAATCATGTTTTAAATTTTTTATATTGTATGTTCTGCACGCTAACCAATAAAGCATATTGTTAGCAATCAGCAAAACAATAAAATTTATGAATAAACTTAATCTTTAGCTGATTTGTCATATAATATGCTTTTAATATTATTATTCATCTGTAATGACAATTTTCAAATTTCTTAATTTTTTTCAAAAAACAATAAGGATAGGACTTTTTTCCTCAATAAGTTTGTACCGGTATGTTTTTTTTGCTTTCTGTGCTATGTATTCGTATGTATATTACATGTTCTTTCACTAAATTCTTTTGTATTTTTAAACCCTCTGAAATCTATTTTAAAAAATTCCTGGTTTAATTCAAACTTACCCAATACTCGAAGCATTAAAATATATTATAGTTAATGAAATATCAATAATACACAGTAGATTAAAAATCGTTTGAAAATCCATATAAGTCAGGGCCCATCCCTAATTGATCCGGATTTTTTAGCACTCTAGTGTATAAATAGTTTTATAACATTACAATTACTCATAAGTAATTTTACTAAGTGAAAACTATTAAATTACTTTCTGAGGCAGTTCAAAAGAATTATTTCACTCGTAAGTACGTTTTACTAAGTGGAAACTGTTAAAATACTTTCTGATGCGGTTCGGAAGAATCATTTCATTGATGAAACCATGTAGCAGGTTAGTTTTGCCAATGAAGCAATTGTTTTGAAACAAGTCACCAAGTAATTTAAATTTTCACTCAGTTACTCTAATAATTACATATGATTTATTCATGATGATTACAACAAGCCACTTTGAAAACTTTAGATGGAAAATTTTTATTGAAACAGTGATTATAAATTTTATAATATATTTTCATTTCTATTTTACAAGAGTTTTTAGTTAGAGTTTACAACAGTTTTTATATTGCCCACAGTTTACAATTTTATGATTTAAGTAATATTACATAAAATTTATCTGTATTGATTGCATATATTTTAACAATATGTTTATATTCCAAGAAATGTGAGAGATATATCACCTCGGTCACTGGGGAAGTATTTGTGATGATGAAGGGGATGACAGGGAAGCAACAGTAGTTTGCAGACAGCTTGGGTATGAAAAGGCTCTGAAAGCTACACATGGTTTTCAGTTTGGACATGCTAAAAGTAAGTACTTGTCGTTCCCTGACTAAAACTTTTGAAGTTGTTCCTAAAAATTATTTTTCATATTATCTCCATGTCAACATTTGCCTAAAATTGTATTTAGTTATTTTGTTTTTACTTAGTTTATGACTATTATCACTTTAACATTAGTTTATGACTATCCGAACTTTAAATTTTGTAAATTTGTAAAAACTTCCTGACGACGAGAAATTTCAATGAACAAACCCAATATAAATCACTCATACTCCTTGATACTTTAAAACTGTCAACGTTTAACCTAACAACTCCAAGCAGAAGGCACTGATGAAGATTGCTACGTAGCGATTGAAAAAGTTCTGTCTCAGTAAGTTTTTACAAATTTACAAAATTTGAAGTTCAGATAGTCATAAACTAATGTAAAAGTGATCATTAAATTTCACCAAACATAAAGGACTACAAAATTCAAGAGTAGCTATTTCTGCTTAAGTAAAAGTTTATATTTAATTTTGTAAAAAATGCATATAACTTTCATATACTTTTAAACGTTTAAAACATTTTCGTTGTTATTTATTGAAACTCATACTTTTATTTTTTTTCTTAATGACAATTTTTCTGCAACCTCAATGGTAACTTTGACCCTAAAACCCTTAGAGGAGCTAGTGGGAAGTTTTCCAGGTCAGCTACCTGTTTCTTTCACCTGCTGAAATCAGAACTGGGTGGCTATTTTAAATTATGTTCAACAATAATTCATTGTTTGTCAGCAACTAGTTGAAATGATATTATTATATAAAATATTAATGATAGCAAATATATTTATGCAGTGGTGGTTCAAGCAAATTACAACAATCATATTAAAATCACTCTAAATAGAAATGTATGTTTTTTTCTTTCAGGGGTTTCCTTTCAGGTGTTGCAATAATGGAATATAGGTTTCGTCAGTGAAATTTTAAAGGTATTTTACAATTGTGATAGGCAGGAATTTAATCTGTAAGTAATTATTGCATAGCTAAATAAGTACTCATGAACTTACGTGCTGACGCTTTTCAGAACAATCATTTCATTTACATAGCTGACCTTCTACTGGCGACGGTTGCACAAGGTAAAAGGTTGCTGCTTAACATACGCCCTCAAACTTTTGCAACTGCCGTCAGTAGAGGGTCAGCTTTTAAATGAAACGAATGTTTCAAAACACGTCAGCACATAAGCTCACAAGTACTCATTTAGTTATACAATAATTACTTATAGTTTAATAAGTGAATTCAAGATGATTATAACAACTAACTTTAGGAATTTAAAATCAGAACAATGTTAAGGAAGCATTATTTACACGTTCTTTAGAGATTTGCCTAAATACCATTATTTTAAAATATAATTTTGACCATTAAATAACTGACCCATGATTAAAATCATTCCACCTTAAATATTTTACAGATTACGTCAGTATAGAAGCTGCGTATTTTTGAATTTTGTAGTCCATTACGTTCTGTGAATCTTATTAATCACTTAAACAATAGTTTATGACTATCCGAACTTTAAATTTAGTAAATTTGTTAAAACTTACTGAGACAGGACGTTTTTGATTGCTATCTGCCGATCTTCATCAGTGTCTTCTGACGTATTTTTCTATTTAATATTATTACAATCTAATGTCATTAAATCTTCAAGTGACATAACCAGCCATCAATAGTAAGTCATTAACTCTTATTCCTATTTTATTTTATGGCCAACGAAGATCAGCGAATCTGTCAATATCAGACCTTTGTAACCTAATTAGTACAAAACTAAAATTAAAGTAATATTTTTAAATCTATTGCTATAGGTGTTCAAGTAAATTTGTTCAACCCAAAATAATTTGAGAGCCTTACATTACCTGGAGGGTTATAAAAGTGTGGATTCCCCTTCCCCAAGATTTACCTGCTGATAATTTTACCCTCTCTTCAGTCAGATATAGAAAAATTTCATTAAATATTCTCCACATATTAAACCAAAGTAAAAAACTAACAACTTTAGAAAAATACGAAATATACAAACACTACACAACAGAAAAAAACATATTAAATGACCGCATACACTTTGAAGCCAATGTCCTGTTCGATTACATAGAACACAACCAACTTAACCAACACCCACTACACTCATAAATCTCATCCAACAACCTTTGTACCTAGCGAGATGCCGCTAATAAAGGCTTTGCTTTGTAAAAGGAATGAAATTCAAGGATTTGTTTCAAAACACATCAGCGAGTAAGCCCTTATATATTCACTTAGTTAAGCATTATTTAAATATAGTAAATTTCAGATATTTTGAAAATAAAACAACTACGAGACATGGAAAGTATAATACTCCTTTACAGTATTATACTTCAAAACAAAACTTTTAATAATAGTAAAGAGCATAATTTAGTAATAAGTTGAGAATATCAGGATGGGATGTGTGAAGATAAGTTATAACTTGTAATTTTCTTCGACTCTCTAGACACAGGTGAAAAACATATTAACCATATCAATACACAAGTTACATCTGTACTTGTATGTCTCTATATCTCTCCACTGAAAAAAAGAGGTTTAATGGCACTAAGGATATCACTCAGAAAACAAAAAAAGTTTAAATACAGAAAACGACAAATAAATTTAAATATTAAATTTGTAATTCTCGTGGTTATAATCGCATTGAGAGAACTATAAGAAATTTAAAATAGAATGAGGAAGTATTTATAATAATAAGACAATTAAATTATAGAAAACATATTGTAATTTATGTAAACTCTTATTTTAAAACACTACAACAATTTTCATTATTTCTTTAAATAAAATAGATTAAATAATCCATTTCGAATACATGTTTTAATAGGTTAAAACAATTTTTGTATTTGAAATATTATTATTCATTCAGTGGCGGACTTCCCATTAGGCACACTAGGCACGTGTCTATGGGCGCAGCCTCGAGGGGGCGGGGGGCGGCAGGCGGCAGCCTTTTTTTTTGCACCGATGAGTTTATTTAGTGACAATAGTAATAGTACCTAGTTAAATTTGGTGAATGTCATAATGTGAACATCAGTTGAATCAGTGGCGGTTCCAGCAGGGCCCCCCTGAGGATAGAAAACTTCCTTTTATTTTATTGTTTTTCAATTTTATCGATGGAACCAAAATAAATTTTTTATTTATTTTTATAGAAATAGTCTTTAAATAATATCTTATCTTGGAATTTTTTTTAATAAATTGAAAATATCACCAAAAATGTTTAAAAATTTATACTTGTGTAATGTCTGACACATTGGACGTTTCCAATAAATTCACAAACTTTGCTTCTAGCAGAGGGGCGGCCGGCCGAATTGTGCCTAGGGACGGCACCATGGTAAAGTCTGCCACTGTATTCATTAATTATATTACAACAAAACACTGGAACAAAATGTTTAATGACATCATATTAAATACTGATATGTAGGATTACTATAGACCAATGAATAGGGAAAAAATAATAATAAATAAAGTGGATAAAATCAAAAGTTTTGAATAGTTGAAAATATTAAAAAGGGAGAACATAGTTGCCTCTATGGTGTGGGTTAAAAAACTTTTACCTTAATCTAATTGGGTTTGACTGAGTGTCGGAGACACCTAGAAGCTTCCGTCCTCCCCATATAACTTGGGTTGCTTGGCGGAGCTGTCGTGTTGAGCTCCTATGATATGCCGTTTCTGAAAAACTCATTTACAGCAGTTTGGTTATGTTATGTGTTATATTGACTTTATGGTAGTTTTTTTCAAAATTTTTGTTTGACTAATTGCTTTATAGGCATCAGTGAGGTCATTTACATGTAAATTTTGTACGTGGTTGTTTGGTGATTTGAGCGTTGTGTGATGTGCTTTGCTGTTGATTGGACTGATTTGTTTTGGCTTGGATTTTGGTGAAATGTGGATTTTAAAGTCGACACGTGTACTGTTTCATTTCACTATCTTCAAATTTTCCATGGGAAAGAGCTTATGAGCTTGGTACATGGGCAATCAATCCTGTTTCCTTCACTCTCGGTAGGGATACTAACATGTGAGACGAAGGTAGCTCGCTAGAGGTTGACTGCCACGAGGGCTGGGCGGGTTTTGGGTGCTCAGACCAAAATTTTTAAAAAAAATGTTCAAATCATTTCTAGTGATTGTGTTGGTTTTAATGAAATTGGTTTTTTTAAAGTTTAGTTAATCCAATTTAAATCATTGTTAGAAATTAATAAATAAAGTGGCTAAACACTTTTAAATATTTTAAACTTGCTTATAGTAGCACTTACTTTGCTTGTTGAGGACGGGATAAAATCAAAAGTTTTAAAAAGCTAAAATATTAAAAAGGGAGAACATAGTTGCCTCTAAGGTGTGGGTTATGGCATTTTTGCTTAATCTAATTAGTTTGACTGGAAGTCGGAGACACCTAGAGGCTTCGGTCCTCCCCTTTTATCAATTGCATCTATTGCCTATATGTTTCATGCTCATGAAAATTTGATTGAGTGAGAGGATGTTTTTTACATTATTATTTTGTCAAGTTAACTTTATTTAGGAGTAAAAACATTATTCAATTTGTATCTGGAAGGTAATTTTAATAATTTATTTATACAATATTTCATTCCAAAATATTATATAATCACACAAATGTTGTTTTTCTCGAAAACCGGGACTAAGACTTAGGTCAAGTTGTAAAGTGCTTCTAGCGTTTACGTAGTTACTACATTCGCCTAATAGATGGCAGCACAGTCTGCATTAAAAATCAATTTTAGAGATTGTGTTGGTTTTTTTTTTTTTTTTTTTTTAAGTTTAGTTAATCCAGTGTAAATCATTGTTGTGACTTAATTATTAGCATTTCATACAAACTGTTTTGTTTTAATAAATGGAAGAAATATTAATGTAGGAAGTTAACGTTATTTAGGAGTGAAAACATTATTCTATTTTTATTTGGAAGGTAATTTTAATCATTTATCTATACAATATTTCATTTCAAAATATTAGGTAATCTCACAAGTGTTGTATTTCTCGAAAACCGGATCTAAAATTTAGGTCAAGTTGTATAGTACTTAAACAGTTAACATAGTTACTGCACTTGGCTCATAGATGGCAGCACAGTCTACGTTGAAAAAGTCATTTCTAGAGAAGTCTTGCCTGAGTGCTTGAGCAGGTAGGACGTATTGACTAAGGCTTTGTCGAAAAAGGCGCGGCATAGTTCCTTTGTGTTCAGTGCACGTGTGTTCCATTGTTCCGAATATAGGCATTTAAGTTTAGTGAACTTTTGAACAGAGCTAAATTTAAGTGTTACTGTGAATTGTGTTGTGTTAGTTTTTAATTAAAAACAAGTGATAGCATAAGATTATAAATTTAAATAGGCTAGACGTTTAGTTTTTAGAACTAGGCTAGCGTAAAGACTTACAACCGTGACAAAACTCTTTAGGTTACTTTTTTTAGACTAAAACCTGACAACCTGTACCTGCAGTAACCCACTTTCTACATACAAGCCGGCCCTGCGGGCCGACTTGCTATCCCTACACCTTTCCTGCAATGTCGAATATAGAGGCACAACGCGGGACCCCAAGCGACGGGGCTGAGTCAATGGGGACAAGTTCCTCTCAGGGTAAGTCCACCCCCTTGAGGGTGTACGGACCTGCGAGGGCGTCTTCCGCGGCTATGGCGGCGGCGCTTGGCGGGCCCTCCGACGGCCCATCTCGACCAGCAACTCCTCTCAGCACCTACTCCCAATCAGAGCTAGGCACTGACTACACCATGACGGAGGGTTCTGCTGCTGAATCCGCCAACGATGATGCCGGGTATCGGCCTGTCGTAAGGAGGAAGAGGAAGAAGCAGACTCGCCAGTCCGACTCCGGTACCGAAACCACGGCGAAACGAAAGACCGTGGACCCTGTGAAGACTGCCGGCGCTGTTGCCAGCGCAGTGGCTCACAGAGCTCCACAAATGGTCACGGACTCGCCTATGACAGACTTAACTAAAAACATAAAATCTACCGGGGCAGCGGCCAAAATCCCTGCAATCACGATCTACCCAGATCACCACCGCTTAATCGACATTAGTAAGGAATTTAAGTCCAAATACAACCCTTACTTTTATTTAGCAACGAAGGTGAAGGATGGAGTGAAGCTCCAAACCAGCACCTACGAAGACTACATTAACCTCCAGAGGTACCTTGGGGAGAAGGGTGTGCCCCACCACGTATTCCGCCTCGAAAATGCGAGGACATTTAAAGTAGTAGTTCGAGGGGTGGATGAATCCACCGAAACAGCGGAGGTCGGAAACGACCTTAAAAGCAGGGGTATGGAGGTCCTCAAAGTGTCCCAAATGAAGGGACACTTTACCAAGGAGCCTCTGCCCATGTTCCTTGTGGAGCTAGCGTCCGAAAAAGACGCTCGTGAAGCAATGGCGCTGACTAGTATTTGTTTCATGCGGGTACGAGTGGAAGCTTACAGGCAGCCCACAGGTCCTGTGCAATGCTTCAACTGCCAGAGGATAGGCCATACAACAAGCTGTTGTAAGGCTACTCCTCGGTGCGTTAAATGTGGCGAGGGCCACTATTCCAAAACCTGCACAAAGGATCGAGACCACTTCAAGTGTATCCTCTGCGGGGCTAACCACACCGCGAACTATCGAGGCTGCGCCATTTACAAGCAGGCCGCCAAATCCAAGGCCCAGGCAAAGAAGAAGGTCGATGGGGATAAAACCCCAAAAACGGCCCCTTCAGCCAAAACAAAAACACAGGTGCCTGCTCCACGGTACACAACACCGAACATTTCCTACGCCCAAGCATCTGCTTCGGCCACCTCTGGGAAACCGGTGCAGATGCCACCTCCTATCATTACTTCCCCCAAACCGGCTCTAATTCCAACACCTAACTTACTGACACCCAATTCCATTTCTGGCCCTAAGGCAGGGTCGTCAACGACACCCCCCGTTCCTAAAGCCAGGGTTAATCCCCCGCAAATGGAACGAGAGGATAAACGCCCCAAGCCCACAAAGGCCAGGACGGTTTCCCAACCTCAGCCAGAGCCACATGTGGCTCCTGCAGCCCCCGTTAACCCACCCCTGACCATACCTACCTCGTCCGCTTCTATAGACTGGGCGAAAGGGACCTTTGAACCGCTCCTAAGAGTTGTTAACTCTGCTCTGACCTGGGAAGCCTTCACGGGCGGACTGGGTCTTTTCATTGTCAAGACCTTATCCTCACCTCCCAAAACCTTCTCAGAATTCCTGACTTCCTTCATCCAGTACGTCTCCTCTGTCAACCATGGATAGGTTACCGGTTCTGATATGGAATGCCAACGGCGTTAAATATAAAAAACTAGAGCTTCTTCGCTATATGCAAAGAAACAACTATAAACTAGCGCTGATTACAGAAACACACCTAAACCCCCAAGATAAATTCTCAATGCCAAACTTTAAAGTTTACCGCACTGACAGGACAACTAGAAGCCGCGGCGGTACGGCTATAATAATAGATAAACGCATTAAACATTTTGAATTGTTTTTGCCCGCACTCACATGCGTTGAAGCAACAGCTATTAGGCTTGAGCTCAACGGCAGCACAACAACACTTGTATCAGCGTACAAACCCCCGGGTTCTGTTGATTACACTCGCGATTTAGAAGTTCTTTTACAGACCTCTACTAGGGTAATAGTCGCCGGGGACCTCAATTCTAAACACACATGCTGGGGCTGTAAGTCTACAAACACTGGAGGCCGGCAACTCCAAACCTTCTTACAAAACACAACAGCTATACTGCTGGCCCCTTCTGAACCAACACACCACAGCACTTACCACACGGAAGACATTTTGGATATAGCTATTGCGAAAGGTCTGCTAGTGTCACCGCAACTTCACGTCGATAGAGATCTGAATTCAGATCACTACCCCGTGATAATGGCGGTTTCTGGAAGCCCTGTTCGCAAAGAGCTAAGGAAAGTGTTGAACTACAGACTGGCTGACTGGGAGTTATTCCAGTCCCAGCTGGACAGCACTCTACCTGCCACCCTAAATGTTGACTCACCACTGGACATAGACAAAGCCGTCGGCAGCCTTACGACGGCAATACGTACTGCGATTACTAACGCGGTACCAGTTAAATGTCAGCCCAGACACTATGTACACATACCAAGGCACATACTACAGCTAATCACCCGGCGAAATAGGATCCGGCGGGCATTGCAACACGGGGTAAACAGATGCGTTCCACACACAACACTTAATCGCCTTAAGAGGCAAATTAGGCGGGAACTAATTCAGTACAAAGTCGATGGCTTCCAAGCGGAATTGGCGACCTTAAACACAACAGACACACCCATCTGGCCGATGGTCAAACACTTCACGCGAGAACCGCTGCGCTATCCCCCACTCATCGGCCCGAATGGGCAGGTGGGCGACCCGGTCGACAAAGTTAACTTGTTTGCTGACACGCTTGAGAGCACGTTCCAACCAAACGACCAACCAGCTGATGCAGCCGTTACAGCTAAAGTAGATTTAGAAACAGCACAGTTTGCCTATTGCCCTACATTAGAGCCAAACACTGACACTACAATCACAGAGATAAAGTGGGCAATCTCACAAACAAACTCCAGGAAAGCTCCTGGACCAGACACCATCACCAACACAACGCTAAAAAACCTCACGGAGAAAGCGATCATTTATCTGTCAAACATCTATAATGCTATACTCCGGACACAACACTTCCCGGACGCTTGGAAGGAGGCCAAGATCTTGGTCTTCCCCAAACCGGGAAAAGACCACAACAAACCTGATTCATATAGACCGATAAGCTTGTTGAATACGATGGGCAAGGTATTTGAAAAAATTTTGCTCAAACGTATCAACAAGCATATCCACACACACAACATACTGAGGCCAGAGCAATTTGGCTTTAGGACAAAACACTCGGCTACGCATCAGCTGATGAGAGTGGTGGAGCATGCAACCAGGGGTTTCAACAATTACTGCTCGACTGGGGTGGTCTTCCTGGACATTGAAAAGGCCTTTGACCGGGTCTGGCACAACGGGCTCTTAGCGAAACTTCGTCACTATGGCTTTCCAGACGGGCTCATACACCTAGTTAGCTCATACCTGTCCAACCGTAAGTTTAGGGTTGATGTAGATCAAGCTCAATCTACACTACGGACTATACGGGCTGGAGTCCCTCAGGGCTCAATTATTGGGCCCGTATTGTTCAACATCTACATCAACGACATACCGACAACACTCAACACACAAGTGGCCATATTTGCAGATGACACCGCGTTATCCGCTCAGTCATGGAAACCACATCTAATACACTTATATTTACAGGACCACCTTACAGTACTAGAATCATGGCTGAGCTACTGGAGAGTTAAGGTGAACGTGGCCAAGTGCCAGGCTTTGCTTCTCTCCAAACGTAGGACACACCAACTCAACACACCTCTAAAACTATTAGGCGAGGACATTCACTGGGGGAATCAGGTCAAATATCTGGGAGTCATACTCGACAGAGGCCTGACTTGGGACCCTCACATTACCAACACGTTAAAAAAAGCAACAATTAGATTAACACAACTATATCCTATGCTTAACAGAACAAGCCCACTTTCACTACGGGCGGCCACTACTATATACGTATCTATGTTGCGCAGCATACTCACCTACGCATCACCCGTCTGGGGCCATGCAGGTAACACACGCACACGCAGACTACAGTTATTCCAAAACAAGGTTTTGCGAATAATCACGAAGGCACCTAGATGTACAAGATTAACACTGCTTCACACTGACTTAAAAGTGCCTTTCATCAAACAACACCTCCGACACTTGGCAACAAAGTTCTACAAACAGGCTCACGCACATACAACATCAACACTCATTTCCTCACTGGGTAGATATGACCCCACCCACGACACACACAGACGGCCGCTGTCCTTACTGACCGCCTAGCTCACACCATACAACCAAAATAAAATATACATACTAATAAATTCTGCTTCACAGTTATGTTCCAGGTGACGCAGGGGCACATCTCCAGGGCCGCAGCATAGCCCCAACGGAAGTAATAATTTGATTGCATGCCTTTTCAGTTTCGAGTAGGCAGCAGAAGAAGAGGTGCATGCCATTCCTGCCATAGACTCACTAACAAGGTATTTGCAAGGTAATACCTCTCCTTATTCCATAGCATAAGGTGATCCAAGCCCCCAGGGTTCCTGCATGATCTGTCGCGGGATTTTTCCTGGCAGGGTTTCTTTCTTGCCAGGTTTTTTCATCCCGCTCTTAACGCGACACTTACCGTACTGTTTCATTTCACTATCTCCTGATTCTCCATGGAAAGAGCTTATGAGCTTGGTACATGGGCAATCAATCCCGTTTCCTTCATTCGCGGTAGGGATACTAACCGCATGCGCATGTGAGACGGAGGTAGCTCGCTAGAGGTTGGCTCATTTCTAGAGATTGTGTTGGTTTTTGATGAAATTGTTTTTTTAAAGTTCAGTTAATCCAATTTAAATCATTGTTATGACTTTAGTATTAGCATTTCATACGAACTGTTTTGTTTCAATAAATGGAAGAAATACTATTGTACTGAGGTAATTAATTTGTTGATATAAAATTTAGTTAAATATTGCTCACTTTAAATAATTTGATTTATTTATGCATTGAAATGAACATTTTCTGTGCGGTAAAATCTATTACAGATGCAATACTTTACCTACACTTTTCTTCATTTAGGTTTTACTTTCGTTATACAGTAAAGTGTATTGAATTAAAATTAAAGAAGATCCTTTCCTAATATATCAGTATCATAGCTTTTCCAAGATATCAATATCAGAGCTTTATAACCTAACTTGTACAAACTTAATATTAAATAGTTTTCTAATATCTATTGATATAGGGGATGAAGTGAATTTATTCAACCCAAAATATTTTTGAGAGCCTCACATTACTTGGAGGGCTGTAAAAGTGAGGATTCCCCTTCCTCAAGACTTACCTGCTAATAATTTTACTCTCCCTTTAGACAGATATAGATAAATTTCACATTAATATTCTAAAAATATTAAACCAAAGTAAAATACTAACAGCTTTTGAAAAATATGAAATATACAAACATTATGCAACAGATAAAGAAAACATATGAAATAACCACACACACTTTGAAGCTAACACCTTGTTCCTTTACATAGTAAACAACCAACTAAACCAACCCCCACTACACTCATAAATCTCATGCCGACAATCTTTATACCTTGCAGGACCTTTATACTTATTTATTGCAAATAGAGTCTTTGCTTTGTAAAAGGAACGATTGTTTCAAAACGCATCAGTAAGTAAGACCTTATGTATTCACTTAGATGAGTATTATTTAATAATAGTAAATTTCAGATATTTTGAAAATAAAACAACTACGAGACATGGAAAGTATTCACCTCTTTTACAGTATTATACTTCAAAACAATACATTTAATAATAGTAAAGAGAATAATTTAGTAATACATTGAGAATATCAGGATGAGATGTGTCAAGATAACTTAACAATATCTTATTTTACATTCAAATTCAATCTTGTAATTTTCTTCGACTTTCTAGACACAGGTGAAAACATATTAACCATATCAATACACAAGTTATATCTGTACTTGTATGTCTCTAGATCTCTCCACTGAAAAAAGAGGTTTAATGACAATAAGGATATCACTCAGAAAACAAAATGTTTAAATACTGAAAACGACAAATAAATTTAAATATTAAATTTATGATTCCCTTGGTTATTATCTTTCGATGGTATTGCAAGAACTATAAAAATTTGAAGTAGAATGAGGAAGTGTTTTTAAGAATACGAAAATAAATTTATAGAAAAACTATAGTAATTTGTATAAACTCCTATTTTAAAAAGCTACGATTTTGATTATTTCTTGAATCAAAATAGATTAAATAACCCATTTTAAATACATGTTTTAATAGATTAAAACAGTTTTTGTATTTCAAATATTTTTATTCATTTATTATATTACAAGAAAACACTGAAACAAAATGTTTAATGACATTATATTATATACTGATGTGTAGGAAATGTGGATAAATTCAAAAGTTTTGAATAGTTTAAATATTAAAAAGGGAGAACATAGTTGCCTCTAAGGTGTGGGTTATGGCATTTTTGCTTAATCTAATTAGTTTGACTGGAAGTCGGAGACACCTAGAGGCTTCGGTCCTCCCCTTTTATCAATTGCATCTATTGCCTATATGTTTCATGCTCATGAAAATTTGATTGAGTGAGAGGATGTTTTTTACATTATTATTTTGTCAAGTTAACTTTATTTAGGAGTAAAAACATTATTCAATTTGTATCTGGAAGGTAATTTTAATAATTTATTTATACAATATTTCATTCCAAAATATTATATAATCACACAAATGTTGTTTTTCTCGAAAACCGGGACTAAGACTTAGGTCAAGTTGTAAAGTGCTTCTAGCGTTTACGTAGTTACTACATTCGCCTAATAGATGGCAGCACAGTCTGCATTAAAAAATCAATTTTAGAGATTGTGTTGGTTTTTGATGAAATTGTTTTTTTTTAAGTTTAGTTAATCCAGTGTAAATCATTGTTGTGACTTTAGTATTAGCATTTCATACAAACTGTTTTGTTTTAATAAATGGAAGAAATATTAATGTAGTAAGATAGTTGATTGATATTATATGTAGTTAAATATTCCATACTTTAAATATCTTGTTTTTTTTTGCATTGAAATGAACATTTTCTGTGTGGTAAAATCTATTAAAAATTCAATACTTACCTATGCTTTACTTCATTTAGGCTTTATTTTTGGTATACAGGAAAGGGTATTAGATTAAAAATTAAAGAAGAGCCTGACATTTGCATTGCTTATCATTTATACTTTTATATCATAAAACATTTTTTTCAACTCCTGTGTACAAAAATTTACTAAATATTTTATTGAATGAAAAGGGATTAGTATTTAATAAATTAAAATATCAATCTGATAAAATAAATTGTAGAATGTATTAATTTTAAAGTTACTTGATGTAATCATCTTGAGTTCACTGAATAAACTATAATTAAAAATTACTTAACTAAGTGAATCTTGTTGCTTATTTGCTGACATGTTTCAAACCAATTGTTCCTTTTACAAAGCAAAGCCTATCCTTCATGAGGCTTTGCTTCATAAAACGAAAAATTGTTTTGAAATGTGTCCGCAAGTAAGCCCCAAGTACTCACTTAGCTAAGTAATTTTTAATTATAGTATTAATTTTATTTAATGGAATGCTAAATATCCTTCTATTACATTAGAATTCTGAATTATTAGTGATGACATTTGTTATATTCAAGATGTTTTTACACTAGATGTTTTTAAAATATATCTAATAGTTTGTTAATGTTTTATCGAAAATTTATTTTTTCACACAAATTCTTTGCCTTGGTAACTGTCTATTTCAATATGGTATGCTAACTATTAATATTTTGTATTGTGTACATTAAAAAATATATAAATTGTAATATTTCAACACAGCTCATTCAATTTTAATTCTGTATTGAATGTAGACCAAGACAAAATATTTTTACACTTGGTACTAGAATACTAATAATTTTGACAAAGTATTGACATTATTAATTGGATCATTATTACAACTGTCAATCACTATTTTAGTTTAAATCTTGTTTATATGTAATCAAACTTTTAGAAGCTTTCATACTAACAATTAATAAATTCAATCATATTTTAAATAATAATGTAAACCGTCAAGAGGGATTACTTTTAGTTGCGTATAATTCAATTTATATCCTCATGTTTACATAAAGTGCATTCATTCCATAAGATGCCATAACATTCATAACACTTTTGCATAAAATAATAACTCCCACAATGGTTTAATTGTGGCAGCCAAATGACATCCAAGTATGTAATTTTGTATTATAATTACATTTATCATTTATAATATAAATTGTCATCATAAGTTTTGTAAAATAATCTCCTATATTATTTTGTATTTTATAATAAATATTTAATATTTTGTATATTAAAATGTCCTAATAAATAAACATTTAAAAAAATTGTAATCAAAATCTAGATATTAAAATAAATTTAAGCTCCTACACCTCACTAAAATAATGTTAATTTATATTAAAATCATAATGGAAACAAATCTCTGAATGTTTTAATGCACAACAAGTTTAGTATAACTGAGACTACTTTATAAGTCGTGTTGTTAGAACTATTATTATATTCTACATATAAATAAATGAATGTTTGTATGTCTGAGGCTCTTGCATCACTAAACCACTGAACCAATCGCCATGAAACTTTATGAAATTGTTGAGTACATTCCTGGGAAGGGTTTAGCACTTCCGAAAACCATTTATGTGCATGCATGAATACACTCAAGATATAATTACATATATTTTCGCGCATTTGGCCATCCAGATCTGTTTATAACATTCACATGCAATCCTAACTGGCAAGAAAATACAGAACTTTGGTTACCTACACAATCATCTTCAGATCGACATGATATTATTACACATGAATTCAAACAGAATTAGAAATTATTATTGGATATCATCGTTAAACAACAGGTTTTTGGAGAATCGTGCTAATAAAATACAAAATTAAGTTTAGCAAATGTCAACACTCCATTCATTAACTTTTAGGCGGTACTTTTAGTTTACCAGATCAGCTAGTTAGTGAATAAAAATATTGGCAAAAACCCCAACACTATAAAAATACTAAACACATGTTACTTAAGATTAAACCGTAATGTACATTTCTATGACCACGTCATCATCATTAGATGGTCTTATTACATAATTACAATCTATTATACAATACTATAAGTAATTATTATGTAACTAAGTGAATTTTTTAGAACTTACTTGCTGACTCTTTTCAAAACTATCGTTTCATTTACGAAGCTGACACTCTACTGGGAGCGGTCGCACAAGGCATAGGTTGCGGGCATATGATTTATGACTGTAGAGTGGGTGGGTTAACTAGTTGTTGACTAGTAACAAATGCCCCAAAAAAAACATCGTTCAAGGAAATTACTGAGCTTGTTCGGGACAACGATTTCGCAGATGACCACATCAAACTCTACGAAGACCTTATGACAGACGATGTGGAAAAAGAGCTCAGGACTAAACGCCGGTGGCGGAACAAGCAGCGGGCATGGTGAAGGCAACGACGGAGAGAAGCGGAAGCAGCCTCCCTAGTTAAATAAGGATTTTCTGTATTCAAATAAAATTGTAATTTTTCATATTATTTTTAAATATGTATTATTTTTGTGTAAACATTTTTTGAAATAAATACAATGGAAAAGAGTGTCATATTTAAAGTGTGTGTAGTTGTTTAAGATAATTTTTTTCTGTTTAGTGATGTAGGTGTATTTCATATTTTTCTGTAGCTGTTAGTTTTTTATATGTGAGTGACATATTACGAAAATAATAGTTAGTTACAATAAAGAAGGATTGGAGTGAATAGGGAAGTGAAATTACATGGATGGGTGGTCAAGTGCAAGTGGAGCAAGAAACCAATGCAATAAATAAGAATTATCAACTATAAGTATTAATTTATATTAAATTCAAAGCTAACGCTTTATAGTAACAATTTAAGAATTCAAATATAAATTATTTATAAATTTGTTAAAGAAACAATAAGTAATTAAAGCCACTAAATATAACTTTTATCAAACCAAGTGCAGTAGCCTACACACACCTTCAGATAATTAAATACATTGCTATAATGTTTATTAGTTGAATAATAAATATAATAAGAGTTTTGTTGCCTACCCGCAAATTAGAGCTAGACCAAATTAATCGTGTATAACTGCCTGTAAATGCTACAACTTTGAACAAAGTAAATTAGTTATTGTATAACACAAGTAGCTATGTATTAATCTCATTCCTTTGGAATCAAAGATCCTGTAAAACCTCTGAAGAGTAGAGGTATGTTATATAAAAAATTGGTTATTATACAAATTGTATTACTATACAATAATTTACAAACTAGAATTCTTCATTCAACGCCCACTCTTGCCATTTTGGCAATCCGGTACTCCACAGTCCAATAGAGGATTGTTAGACTCTTGAGGTCGCTATTTTCTGCAATGTTGTTTCAGATTTATGCCAGGTCTCTACAACTATAGAGATGTTGCATGTCCATTTGTGAATTCGCCTCATGGTAAAGCAAGCACTATGCCGATGTCAAAACATCAATCCTTACAAGATGTGATTCAAGGTAATCCTTGCGAAAGGACACCACAACTGAGCAGGGAAGTGTGCAGCTAAGTGAACCATCTTTGATGAGCAGTTTCTATCTTTTCCTTCCGCGACTAGAGTGTAAGAGTCGAGGCTGAGTTCTTTTATTTTCCTCGCTATTTGCGCATTTGCAGAAAGAAGAGAAATAGGCACTTAGGGTTGGCAGTGATGAAGCCCAGCCTTTCCAAGAAGATTAGTCTAGTTTGTAAATTATTGTATTGTAGGTTGTAATTTTTTAATAGGACACTTTGATAATGATGACATGGACATCAAAGTTTACATAAGGGTTTAATCTTAGGTAATTTGTAATATTAGTTATTTTTATTATTTTTGTGGTATTGGGGTTTTGCCTATATTTTTATTATAATATATTGTGTCACTGTGCTCTTGATATTGTATATTATTAGTGAAATTTTCAAGTACTGTAAATATATTCAAATAGTTTTTCTAAATATAAACTCAGAGATCAGTCAGGGTATGAAGATAAAACAAATATTTAATATTTTATGCTAAATGCAGTTTCAGAATCATCAATACACTACATTAAAGATAAACTATATTTTTTACATGAGTGCACACATTTTTTTTTAAAGTTTTATAAATCAAATGTGGAGTTTGTTTACCATCCCTCTAAATACTTTCGATTTTAATGTAATATTATGTGGATTTCATTCTACATAGCTAGTGTATCTACTGCTCTTGCATCCTCCCTCTGATGGTATCTCTGAAGTGGTTGTGTAGATATTTCAAGTACAATTTCAAGTGTTTTATCTATTATTATTATTCAAATTGTTTCCGCAACACGCTCACCTTCAATAAAACCGTTTTCTTTACTCCATATTACACTGTTCAATTCTCTTTTTATATTTCCTTAATCCAATTATTCATATTTTGCACACCCTAAGCATTGAGTGTACTGCAAAATGTACACAGAAACAAAATAACATATCAACTGATTGACCCAAATTACCAGAAAAAGTGAGGTGTTTCTGGTAGAAATATTTGTGAACTCTGCGTAAATGGGCCAGCTTTAGATCTTCATGTGTTAATTGGGTTCTCAGTAACTGTAAAAGAAGGGGTATACACACCTGAAGTCATAAACTGGTCTTGGGTTACTTAGAGAGACAGTAGAAATCCTGATACTTCTACAAAGCAAGGGTCTTGTAAGATTTGGTAAACCATCCTTGTCAAACCTGGAGAAAAGCTAAGAGAGATACCAACTCAGAAGGATAATCCATCCTTCGTTAAGAATAGTTGTGATGAATGACTTTTACAGATGTAGTAAACAAACATTATCATATAATTAAATAATTCATAATTAAGTGAATACTTAAGAGCTTACTTGCTGACACATTTCGAAACAGTCGTTTCTTTTACCAAGCTAAGCCTCTACTTGCGGCATCGGACAAGGTATAAAGGTTGTTGGTATAAGATTTATGAGTGTAGGGGGGGGGGTTGTAGGTTAAGTTGGATGTTTACTATGAAATGGAACAGGGTGTTGGCTTCAAAGTGGGTGAGGTCATTTAATGTATTTTCTTTATCTGTTGTGTAGTGTTTGTATATTTCATATTTTTCTATACCTGTTAGTTTTTTACTTTAGTTTAATATGTGAAGAATATTTAAATTAGTATGTATGTCCGTGTATGTGAGTTGCATGTTTATGTAACAGGATTTTGGGTTTAGGTTGTTTATTTCATTGATGAGTTCATTGAAGCATGTGTTCATAGATCTACCGGTTTGGCCGATATAATAGCTGGGGCACCCATTGCATGCTATTTTGTATATACTGGATAGATTGTATTTGTCTATTTGTTATTGAAAGGGCTGTATGTGTTGTCTCAAAATGTTCATTCTTTTGTATGATATTTGGTAGTTAATTTGTTTTAATGAGGAAGCAATTTTGTGTATGTTTGTTGTGGTGTGTGAGGGATATGTATTGGTTGTTTTTGTGTGGTTTGTTGGTGTGGCTGTTTGATTATGTTGTTTACTTTTAATTTTCATGAGTGTTTTGTCTATAAGTGTATGTTGGTAGCCGTTTTGTTGAGCAATGTATTTTATTGTATTGAGTTCTTTGTCATAGTGTTTGTGTTGTGTGGGGTGATTAGATGCCACTCATTCTCATCTCACTCAAGTCCTGGTCTACCAAATATGACTGTTATGCCAAAATCATTGAAGTGTGTAGTTGTAGGGGAAGTAATAATATTCTGGGACATGAACATTCCATAGCAGCGTGAATTAAAGCTCTATAAATAGGCTGAACTCTGCTTTTGTATCAGAATTAATAGTTATAGGTGCTATTTTTAAACATATGATATTTGTACTATAGACAAAGAATAAAAATTTTTAGAAAATACTCTTTAAACATCTACATCCCTACTCTAATATCCTACTCCCGCCCTAACCTGAAACAACCGAGAGGTCAGTTATTGTCTGAATTGACAATGGGACACATCTCCCAAAACGGCCGTCCTCAGCAATCATAAAAGGAAGTGCTACTATAGGCAAGTGTAACATACTAACACATGTAGAAGTGTTTTTAGTTAAAATAATACTAGCTCAAGTGAAGATGGAATAAATTGATATCAATATATTCTATTCATTTTTGAAAAAACCATGGTCTTGGTAGAAGGGATATCAGCTCCATTTTGAAGATAGCTTCAAAGAAACCAGTGGAATCATTGTATAGAATTTGGCTTCATGTAAATGAACCTTAGACAATGTGACAGTTGTGGCCTCACAAAACTCCTCAATCCTCCGTGTCCGGTCTCCATTCCAAAACTCGGAGGAGTCTATGCATTTCTTCAATCAGCAGAAATAAATAACTAATTCTAAGTAGCTATTAGAAACTTCATAAACAATAGCGAAAGGATTTTCAACGCTAAATACATTCTGCCTTTTACATTTTCAAGAGTCAGATTGTCACAGAGCACTTCCAAGTCATTTTTCCATTCATTCCTGGATGGGCCTCTTACTACGGATGTCATCATATGAATTGTCTGTCTATAAATTAAAAAATAATCATCCATGGAATGTTGGAGAGTTTTTGTCAACTAAAATGTTGACATTTCAATTTGTGTAAGCTTAGAGTGTTTATATATATTCAAGTACATGTTTCTGCCTTTACTAACATTACAATATTTTCTTTTGTTGACATGTTTCGGAATGACACGATTTTCAAAACTTAAAAGGCACGTCAACAAAGGAAAACATTGTAATGTTAGGAAAGGCAGAAAAATGTACTCAAATATATGCAAATATTCCTAAAAGAAGTGAAGATGGGTATATTAAGAATTATTGTGTTTACATAAAAATATTTTGTGTGCCTTTATGTTATTTATTTTATATATAATTCTAATTTTGTTTGTTGTTTTTGAACTGTTGGATTTGTATATGTTGTGATGTTATATAGATTTAATATCAACCTCCTGAAGAGGATGCATTAGTAGTATCAAAACATTGAGAGTTGTTTTAAAATCTATTTGAATTTTAAACTGTTTATAATTTGTTATTAAAAAATCAATTTAATTTAACTATAAAAATTGTATTTTTTGTTACCATCTTATTAATTACACTTGGCACAAAACCACTAGTTACTGATGTTTTTCAGCGGATGTGTGTCACATATCAATGCATTGTTCAGTCACTTGCAATACAATCAACAAGTAAATATTTCTAAAAACGTCAAGATGTCCAACCCCAAAACTGCAAGTTTTATTGTTTGTATTTATTGATGAGGACATGGTCAGAACATGCATTTTACTCTTCATAGAGCAAACACCCTTTTCACATACACTTCTAGAAATACCCTATTCATAAACACCATATTGATAGACACTGGAAGAAAATTCCTGTTCAAAAACATAATATTCATAGCCACTGGTAGAAAATCCCTAGTTACATGTTACTATCAACTACTTGCACTTGATACTGTCTAAAACATCTGTCCTTTGTAAAGAATACATTGTTTTACAGTAATAAGATACATTGTTGCTACAAATTACAACTGTACTCTATTAATTGTTTCTCTATTAATGCCACTGTTATATTGTTGTTGTTGTTGCCGTGTGACAAGTGCAATAAAAACAGAAAAAAAGGTGTTCAGAGAAAGGTAGAGAGAGCACAGTTACACGGGTCCAAAGGCGTGAAGCACTGCACTGGCCACATCTGCAGCTTTGTCCGTATAAAGCCTCTCCCTAGAACAGTTTAAGTCAATTTTAAATAGTGCTGCAATGATGGACGGGCAGTTGATTGGGATTAAGCTGTATCCCTGGGCAGTGCCTACATTCAGGGTATGTTCTTGATCCATCAGGCAAGATTTTCATGTCTTTGAGGTGCATTGTCCTCAGTCTGGCAATTGTTTTTATTTCCCTGTCGAAGTTAAGCTCAGGAAGTGATGATTTTCTTCGGTTGTTATGGCAGAGCTTCTGTTTTGCAACGGCATTGACTTCGGAAGATGTTGTAATCACGGGGGCTGGTTTGATGGTCCTCGCTTCCTTGGCCAGAGAATCGGCCTCTTCATTCCCTTTGATGTCGACGTGTGCCGGGATCCATTGAAGCGTACAAAGCTTCTTCTTTTCCTCTATTAAAGACAGGAGGTTATTGATCTTTTGGGCAAGGTTTGTATTTTCTTTTTGGAGGGCCTGAAGAGCAGATTTGCAGTCCATGAAGATTACTATGCCATCAGAGGGGTTGAGTGTTGTCCAAGTGAGGTAAATACTCAGAGCTTCTTGGTTGCGATGAGTTCGCTTGTGAAGTTGGAGGCAATTTTGCCTGCTGCAATTTTGTGTCTGGAAGTTGAGCCATCAGGGTAGATTATAAAGATTCCGGATCCACCTCTATCACAGTCAGAATTGGAAGAGCCGTCGGTGTAATCAGCGACCAAGTGTGGTTTTAAAATCTTGGCAATAGTTTCCATTCCTTTCCTCTTGATTGTTTCTTGAGGCTCTTTTATGGAGCAGGGTTCGAGGAGATTCAAGTTTATATTCACAAAAGAGGGTGGTTTGACTGGGAACCTGGGTTCTTGAAAGATGTCAAGGCTCATGTGCTGTAGGTTGATGTCCTGTCTGATGTTTTTGTCGTACTGGAGAGTAGAAGATCTTTTTAGCCTGGTTTTTTCCGACCAGTTCCGAAAGGTGACTTTTGAGATATGTTGTTCGTGATTGCTCCTGATCTTGTTTGTGAATTTCACTGTGGCGAATTTTCTCCTATTTTCCAATGGGGTTAGGCCACATTCAGTTTCAGCTTTTAAATTATTTGTAGATGAGACGGCTCCAATGATGGCTTTGGAGCCTCTGTACTGGGCGGAGTCGGTTTTTGAGGATGAAGATGCTGGAGCCCAGATTGGTGCTGCATATTCAAGGATTGGTCTGATGAGTGTTGTGTAAGGATTGTCTTTGGTTTGGAACCCCAGTTTGAACTGCAAAGTCTCCTCAGGATGCTGAGTTTTTTCAGAGCTCTCTTTGAAAATGTTTCAGTGTGCTTAGTAAATCTCAGTTCCACATCGAGTGTGAGACTAAGGTATTTGGGGTGCGTGACTTGTTTGACAGTAGTATTGTGGAGCTTTATGTTAGGATGGTGAGTCTGCCTGTTCCTTCTGTCTGTTGAGAAAACACAAGATTTGGATTTATCAGGGTTAATAAGGATCTTAAGGTCTTTATCCTAGGTTTCGATGCCAAGCAGGTTGGTATTTAAGGCTTGTTCAGAGACTGAGATATCAGAGTATGTATGTCAGATAGCGATGTTGTCTGGATAGCAGGCAATTTTAACCTCATTGCATATTTGTTCATGGATGGTGTTCATGAACATGAGGAAGAGCAGTAGGCTGAGGACCGATCTGTGCGTCTTGGAATACTTTCCATTAACTCTCACAACAACTGTTATATTGTCTAATACAAGATTGCTATAACTACATCTAACTGTCTCTGAAAAACACAATATTGTCGTGTTTAATATTGATGACAAAGAAAGTGGCAGGGTCAACCAGATAAATATGGTGGAGGAGCCGACTAAAGGAAACTACAGAATGAATAATCCTCCGCAAAATTGGGCTATATTTTATAGTCATCTAATCAGAAATTTTGTTTTTTGTCAATTTATTGCATAAAATTATATAAAATTGTCTGATTGAAAAACTCAAGGCTAAAGAAAGTGAAACACTGACGAAAATTCTTGTCCTGACCAGGTAACTTCAGCAGATACTGTAACGAAAGTTATATTAACGTATTTAAAAAAATCAGCCTTAGTCAACAGTTCTGTGCTTCTTAACATATGTTTTGAAAGTAGTAAAATGTATAAGCCAACATCTAATTCCTGACTAAGAAAATCAAGTATATGTAAGTACATATTCATTAAGACAGACAAAAATGACTTTAAAATTGGAATCACAAAAACAGATATCTAGTAATATGAATCGTAATAAAAAGAGAAAATGCTTGAAAAGAGCTTAAATAGATGAATGGCTATATTTAAAAAACAAACAAAGCAGCAGAAATACATTTATTAATTGTGTTCATGGCTGGTTGTTACAATTAAAAAATATGTACAATATGTGTATATAAACAATTCACACACACACAATCACACATTTTTGGTTCAAGAATAATTTTAAACAGTAATGTTTAAAGCAATTTTTTACCATTCAATAATAGTAGTAGCTTAATAGTATTAATAAACTTAATATTATTTGCATAGTAAATGAAGCAGTTTTACAAGTCATAAAATATGTTTAGTTAATTTTTTAAAATTATATAATTTTACTAAAAATAAGATATTTAAAATCTGACTATTTACAATATTATACTGGTAACATAGGTTTATTTTAAACCATGATTAATATCAATGGAACTGAACTTTATAGAAATTTTAAGTAATTAACCATTAGATTAGACGTTAAAATTTTAGTTTTCAAATTATATTTATGGCCTTTCCAGGTGACAGTTGTATATTCGAACATATGATTCAGAATAATACATTGTACAGACTGCTGCATTGTTGTCATATGAAATTTCTGCAACTTTGAACTCCGGATTGATTGAAACCTGAAACCAAAATAAACCAATTCATTATGAATGCATTTATTTTTTATGATAAATAACTATTATATTTATAATATTTATATTAATTAAGTAGCTTCAAAAGAAATAATATTTTATTACAATTCTTTCACAGTCAATAACACAATGATAAACAAGATAAAAATACAGTGTATACTGTGTGTGTGTGTGTGTGTGTGTGTGTGTGTGTGTGTGTGTGTGTGTGTGTGTGTGTATGTGTGTGTGTGTGTGTGTGTGTGTGTGTGTGTGTGTGTGAGTGAGTGTGTGTGTGGTGTGAGTGTGTATATGTGTGTGGTGTGTGTGTGTGTGTGTGTGTGTGTGTGTGTATGTGTGTGTGTGTGTGTGTGTGTGTGTGTGTGTGTGTGTGTGTGAGTGTGTGTGTGGTGTGAGTGTGTATATGTGTGTGTGTGTGTGTGTGTGTGTGTGTGTGTGTGTGTTTGTAGGTGACGATGTAATTCAAGTGTGTGTGTGTGTGTTTGTAGGTGACGATGTAATTCAAGTATAAGTGAGTGTGTGTGTGTGTGTATGTGTGTGTGTAAGAGTGTGTGTGGTGTGTGAGTGTGTGTGTGTGTGTGTGTGTCTGTGTCTGTGTGTGTGTGTGTGTGTATGTGTGTGTGTGTGTGTGTGTGTGTGTGTGTGTGTGTGTGTGTGTGTGTGGTGTATGAGTGTGTGGGTGTTTGTAGGTGATGATGTGTTTCAAGTGTGTGTGTGTTTCAAATATGAGTGTGTGTGTGTGTGTGTGTTTGTAGGTGACAATTTGTTTCAAGTATGAGTGTGTGTGTGTGTGTGTGTGTTTGTAGGTGATGATGTTTTTCAAGTGTGTGTGTGTGTGTATGTGTGTGTGTGTGTGTGTGTGTGTGTGTTTGCGTGTGTGTGTGTGTGTGTGTGTGTGTGTATCTGTGTGTGTGTGACAGAAATGAACTAGGTAATGAGCTTAAATAATAAAACATAGATCTTACAATACTCTAAACAACCCAACATATCTAAGTCAACTTTCTTGAGAACTAAGTAAAGCAAGGCTACATTCAATGCAAACAACTTGGACTGACTACATCTGCAAACATAACTTCTGTTAAATCTCTTTTTAAATCAATAAACGTTTCTATGAAATAATCATACCTTGAAAGTATATACTCCTGTAGCTAAATCGGTCACATCAACCCATTGGCAGTCAATGTTAAACCTATATATATCAGAACAATTGACGGATATTCCTTGATCTCCAAAATTAGCACATGCATACATGGGTCTTACGTCTTTCAGACACTGGTTATCCTCCAAACAAAATGATGCTTTATGACCCTCTGCAACTCTGATCCCATTACTGTTTAGAATATCAAAAGTAGCAAACACTTCCATACTGTGGTAGTGCCTGAAACAATAAATCTATGTGTAATACTATTTACCTACTACCGTTTTCTTGTGACCATTACCTCGCTGAAGCTGCACTTATAATTTAAAACCCAAACTAATACAAAATGTCTGAAATTATATTCATAAATTCACATTCCATTTTGTAACTTTGATCCCTAAATATGTAGCTCAACAAGAAATAAAAAGTCATTAAAGCTTCACATAATCAATGACCACATTTGAAATGTCAAAATTCGTAGATATTACCATTCGTAGGTAACCTCTCCCACAAACTAATGGATCACTTACAAAAAGACAACTTAGTATTATCTTTTCTAATTCTGAAATTAAACTATTCAAACTTAATTGTTTAAATAAATGCGGTTGATTTGCAGGTCAGGTACATCTATTTATTCACAAATAAACAGTCAGGTAATAGTTCACAAATAAACATAGTTACAATGAAATTTTGTATGATTATAAACTGTTAGAAAAACCACTAAAATGGTGTTTGGTACACCCATTTTAGTGGTTTTTGTATTAGTTTATAATTGTTAGAAATTTCATTGTAATTATATTTACTAATTTTAAAAATACTTAACTACGTGAGTACGTAATTCACTTTTAAGTATTTTTAAAATTAGTTTAATCAGTGAATTCAAGATGATTACATCAAGTAACTTTAACTATATTTATTTGTAAACTATTGTTGAAATTTTATACAGATCACAGTAGCGTATAAATAACAATAACACTTGCTACAAATATTTAAACACCTTTGATGTACATTTCGCCAAACACAGTTAGCATCATCAGAAGGTTACAAACATACTCATGTTTGTAGGGAGTATGTTTGTAACCTTCTGATGATGCTAACTGTGTTGGCAAAATGTACATCAAGGGTTTAAATATTTGTAGCAAGGGTTATTGTTATTTATAAACTATTGCTATTAATGTTTGTAATTTTAGTTGTGTACTTATGCATTGTATCACTTATGATGGTAACGTAGCAGTTATTGAAACATTGCTTGTTTAAATAGTTGTACCTGACTCTCAAATCAACCCGCATTTATTTAAACAATAATCTCTGTGAGTGTAAACATGATTAATATTCAAACTAAATTTTAAAATTTTCATGTTTCACAAAAAAGTAATAAAATAAATGAAGAACAACATAAAACTTACATATGACACTGATGAAACTCCCACATGTGTTTTGGTATGTATGGTCGGAAGTCTGCTGTGCCTGCATTCAAGATCCTGGCAGTAAATCTGACTAATCGTCGGGTATCTAGATGCCAGTTATATGCATTTTCCTGTTGTAATTTGTAAGCTGATGATGCTAAGCAATTTTCTTCCATAGCACACTGTAGAAAGTACAGTTGCCGATCTTCTAAATGCGCAGTTCGTTGTATTTCAGAATAGTCAATGATCAAATCTGGTAAAACTGAATTCAAAGAAAATTATATTTAAGGTTAACTGATAATAAAATATAAATACATAATTTTCTGCAGAGCTATTGGATAGTTTTTAAGACATTTAGATTACATAGTTGTTGTAATTTGTAGTGATTTATTTATATTCAGTGTAGGGGTGCTATTATGCCATAGTTACATGAGTAGCCTAGAATTGACATAAAATAACTACATGCTTAGTTTAACCAATCTGTGATCTAGGTTCGATAGATTTCATTCTGTATATTTAGATATATTTTTAAAAAATGTTACCCAACCATAGAATGATCAATGGATATTGATGTGTGCTTTTCAATAGAATATACAATTGTTTAAATCAGTTTTTAGGTCATTACAAAATACGTTACAAGATTTTGAGAATTCAATTATGTCAAACAGTAACGATATGACTGTTGTTACTAGTGCCGATGGGTCTCAATCTCTGTATTATTTATATTGTTTGTAGTTTTATCTATGTTGTAGTAGCTATGGATTCTATAGAATAATACCTTAGTAGAATATATAGATTGCTGATCCTGGTTTTTAGGTCATATTCAAAGGTTATTATAGCGTATTTTTTTTTGCTACAATTGTAATAGACATTATCAAGAACAATGTATTGTATCTGTAGTTGTCTTCTTATATAACTACATATTTGTTGTGAGTAATCAGGTAATTTGGAAGTGTGAAAAATTGTTTAATATTTTCCTATTTACGTTTATGAAAACTATTCAACCATATTCCCAAACTTATCAAAATCTAGTTTTAGTCATTTTTTAATTTTATTTTGTAATAACTACCAATAACCAAAATTTAATCAACTCTTTTTAGGTAAAATAAAAATCATGTATTTAGGGTAAATACCTAAGTTTTAACTTTTGTTAAATGTATTTTAGGTACTACAACATTTTCAAAATGAAAAGAAATAGAAAGGGAAATTTACTTTAAAATAATAGATTTTGCAACTTTAAACCACTTTATTATGATTAGAATGAATTTTAATGAAAATATCCCTTGATAATAGTCTTATAAGCATTGATAGTTCATGTGCAACTTTCCTTTAAAAATATTTAAAGAAAATAAAACAAAAAAAGTTGGACATTCTAGAGGCTTTAATTTATACAATAGATACAAGGCAACTGCGATTGCTTCAGGCTAGATTTGGTGAGAAGACACATAAAAAAAAGGAAATGACAACAACCTGTCACCATTCACCCATCACAAGGGTCTTGCAAGGATGCCACGTCATCACCACCGTCGAAGTATTAAACAACAAACCTGTTGAGAAATTTTGAAAATGTTTGTGGCAATTAAACATTCAAAACCAGTGCATGTAGGTATGGAACTATTTTAAAATATGTTAAAATTGTTATTTATATTTACTTTAATAAAACAACTATTTTTTTTCATTTTACTAAGTAACCTATTGCTGTTTACAAACTAGGTAAGCTATGAGAATTTATTAGTTGCGGGTATAGACTCGTCTAGCTAGTCATGAATATTGTCATTGTTTAATTGATTTGTTTGCATCAAGAGAGTTTATTTTTTTATGTTATGCACAAGACTAGATATCTTTGTTTTTTTAAGGGATATTTATCGTTTCTCAAAACTTACAGCATAAAGATATTTATGGTCCATTGACCTTCTGTCAGATATCTAAACATAACAGTAAACTTCAGCAGTTTTTATGTTAACTGGAGTGAGAAGCTTAGTATAGGTTTTAATCAGTGTTGGTTTGTAGCTGAAACTAGTGTATTCTTTATATTAAATAAAACAACCACTTACCACAAATTCAACAATTTTTATTTTAACCTTATGCACATTTCGATTACAAAGTAATCATCTTCAGAGGTATTTTACAAATGACTAGTTAGTCATACCTCTGAAGACGATTACTTTGTAATCGAAATGTACATAAGGTTAAAATAGAAATTGTTGAATTTGTGGTAAGAGGTTGTTTTATTTAATATAAACATTTACGCCACAGTTGCTTCAAGTTGTTATAGTGTATTCTTGTGTACATACGAAATGAACAATAATAGTGGGAGCCTAGAATCTAAAGCAAACTTCTAACTGTAAGCAACTTTTAATTTGTTTTTACTAATTATGACTACACATAATAATCTAATAACAAATAATAAACTAACTGAGGTACAAATAGCGAATAAAAAATATAATATTTAGTGCGTTACAAGTGAGAATATTTTTATAAACTCAATTGACATGATGAATTAATTTGTATCCGCTAGTGTCCATGGTGCACGTGTAATTAAATCAGCAATGGTTTAATGTAATCATTAATAAATATTAAGAGTTATAATGTACTTCTCTATTTCTATAGATGTATATATCTATTTAATAGAATGTTAAACCTTTTTTTATTTAAATGTATCGGGATTTAAACAAAAAGCTATTTAAGTAACTATTTTAATCCATCTGTAATACATTACCGGGAGAACATATAACAGTTGCGATATTTTCATCTATTCCTGGACATTTTACAGATTCTGTTTCTTCATGTAAACAATGGTCTAGAGACACTTCATTTCCTTGGCACTGTACACCACTTAGTAACATAGAAGATTTATTTCCTCCAAAAAAATCTGTTTGTATAGCAGCACTTGCATATCCTAGATCCAACTGGCGACAAACCACTGCTGCTTCCAAAATACTCCAGCCATCTCCACATATCAAACCCCAAGCTATAAAGTTATAAATTATTCATGCAAATGTACAATGTTTTATACAATAATTTGTACTTTGTTTAACCAAAAATGTTATTAGAGTTACATATATATGATGGGCATCTTGCCACCTGAAACTTCTCACGTGATAAGTATCATTTTTAGTATTAGAATGATAGTACAATATAGAACAACTGAAGTTTCCAAACACACCTAATTTCTCTACAGACTGGGCTCCTTGAGCTACTAAATATAAACAAGTACTATCATATTTTCAAAATGAAAAATGTATTAATGGACCAGATAAAGGTGAACAATCAGTATTGTTAAGCACTAACTCAAGTGTTGACACTGAGCTCGACCAGTTATCTTCTAAACTCGTAGCACCATGCTCAAGCTCTGTAGATTGTTTAATTTCTTGGGAATCTTAAACTAACTTGTAATGTTGCATTAAACTTCTTAGTGAGCTAATATTTACTAGATAAACGAAATGTTATGATACTCAAAACAAAATTGAACTATATGGATTGAAGTTTCTGCAAAAATTATGATGAAAAGGAAAGAAAAAAAGACAGATCAGTTACTAGAGTTACAAAATATTCACCCAGCATTCCTTTGCTCAGAAAATATGGTAGCTATAGTGTAAACTCTAAGGGTCTTCTATCTGAGGGAAATAGTTATACGGCTACTCTGTGACATTACAGAATCATTAGTTAGCTTCATTTACCATATATTTACAATACAAAAGACCTATTTATTCCATTGTGTGTGGGCATATTTATTAATGATTATAAGGAAAAATTTTCAAGTTTACAAAGTCCCCTCTTAAATCTTCCACTGTATTACACAATGTTTCCTACACCTTCTTGTTTTATCTCGAACTGGGAGTAGATGGCTGGTGCTCTGTAATATTTGACCAGAAACAGCTGGTTTCTGTTGCTGCAAGCGCTCAAAAGATTTCTTGTAATATAAAGTATGGATATTAATGAAACGTTTTTATTGCCTATATTGTTTGTACAAAAAAGACAAATACTTTAGAATTAAATATTGTTTTCACCCTTATTGGTAATAGCTAAGTATTTGGTATCAGCAAACACAACTCATATATTTGTTATATTCAAATATATTTATCATTACTACTCAAAGTCTCAAATTCTGAGTCAGAATTTAATTCTCTGACAATTTCACTAACGATTATATAACTAACATCACAAGAGATACTTGGCTTGTTATTACTCATTTGCAAATCTCTTTCTATTTCGGTACTAATAGAAATATCTAAAAACCAAAACTAAAACTAATAAACTATTGAAATACAAGTGATGTGACAGATAACCATTGAATGCATGAAAAAAATGCTTGTCCGAATAAGCCATGACACCACTCGGTATCATCAGCATACACATGAAATCAATATAACTCTAGGCAGCATCATTAGCAATGATCATACTAAATAACTTTTATGAGCTAGAGTGGCCCAAGTTAAGTTAATTATTATACATAATTTCCCTACTATGTTGTTCAAATCTTGCAGTTTTTGTGTTGTACATCTTGAGGTTTTTTAAATTTACCACTATCGCTTAGCAAAAACCACGACTTGGTGATATATTTCAACAGATGCGTCTCTCACTAGATCAGTCTATTGTTCTATGCTGTCAATCACAGACAAGACTTAGCATTGAACAATTCACTTATATAGTAGGAAATGCATCTGCTGAAAAACATCAGTAATTCGTGGTTTTTTGCCAAGTGATACCAATGGTAGTATGTTGTCCAGTTACAAAAACACTTGAAACAATATTTATAAAATTCGTATTAAGCAAAGACATTAGATAATAACGAAGAAAAAATCTTTATTTCAGTGTTTTTCTATATGAACAGTCATTATTGCAATTATTATTTTATACAGGAAACCCTAATTTAAATTGATAATTTGCATGGATTAAAATCAATAACCTAAAGTCAAGTATAACATATATATATAAAGTGATACAATATTAAGCCACATACATGAATTTCCTAGTTGAACTTCCACATGTCCTTCACTAAGATGTCTTCCTCCAACAAGCTTTATTTTCATTTGCCCTTTGAATATGTTCTGTAACATTACATTATAATAATAATAATACAAGTATTGCCATATAACGGAATAGATTTTGTAATATTACAATAAACTCCTGATTATTTGAGTAATATAGTTGCAAATAAACTGGGGACATGCTAATCATGGAAACTAGTAAAATCAAGAAAACATTAATGGTGTGAAAAATATTTATTTAGCATGTGGACCACATAACGTGTACTTCTCTTAAAACCACTTTTTAAAACATGTTACATATTCTATACATCAACAGCTGCTGCATCTGATGTGTCTACTCACTCATATTTCAAGATTGTTTGTTATTTTATACTAAAGCTAATTTATCTATCAACCACCTAATGCAAGTCAGTGTTTCACAGTCCTTATCATGTTAGTAGGAAAATATTTATATTGACCTTCCACCTCCCCTCTCGCCAACTGTGATCTCTCAAGGCCAAGTGCGTGGTTATGTGGTCTGCACTATACTTTTGAAGATTTAAACATTTATTAGTCTTTATAAGTTAAACACAGTACCTGTATGTTGTGCATATATAGATGTATAGTGTTTGAAGTTTTCCTTTTATTTTTAAAAAACTGTCAGCAATTTGTTTATGATAATAAATGCCTCTCCTTTACAAGAGGTTAAAGTTTTTTCATCACCATTTTCTCACACAATGATGCATTGTCTTGTTCCTTCAGAGAATACATAAGTCCTTCAATGTATTATTCAAGATAGTGAACAGAGCTGTGTTGTAACTCATTTGTTTTTTATCTTATCTTCTTTAGCCAATCCAAAACAGAACCTGATTCACTACTTTTTATTTGTTCATCAGTAAATTGTTCTAATCCTAGATGAATGTATCTGAATAGATACAATCAACAATGTTTTCTTCATCAATGTCACATCCTCAATTAACAGACTACCTTAAAGTAACCACAGTAAACTCTCTATAATCTGGCCCTTCATCTATCCAGCCCCTTCAGTAAACCATCCTTGTCAAGGACAGAAGATGTAAACATAATCAATATGTATGTACATATTTCACTTGATGTCAGTGACCTTCATGACACCTGGTTTTAGTTGTGTAGCTTGTGATATACAAACGATTTCAAGCCGTATGTTGTTGGAGTTATGTACATTGATTGCTATTAGAGAGCAAGTGAACAATTTTGTTGCAGTGTAAACAGAAACATATTTAATTTTTTTTTATCATTAAAGATAAGGTAAAGGTTTACTGTAAAGTACAGACCAGTACATTCATTCTCGTTTTATGATTTAAAGTACAGTCCATAACTATTTCCTAGATTTTCTTTACCTTTGGGGAATACACATAAATATTGTTCAATGTACATTGTATTTTTAATGGACCCTTCAGTAATTCAGCGCTTTCAGTATCCCAGCCTATTTTTAGTAAGAAATATCAAATTCAAACAAGTAACGTGTAAATTTAAAGTAAGGGAGATTAATAAGGGAGTTTATTAAATAGAAAGTGAAGTATAAATAAGGAGATTAAAGGGGGAGATTAAAATAAGGGAGTGATTAATAAAGTCAGTTACAGCATAGAAGCATTTCGAGAAATTAAGAAAAGTGAAATTGATAGGAAAATATTAATAAGTGAATTTGTGTCAAGTGAAATGAAACAAGGAACCACGCAAGTAATAAGTAATGCATTTATTTTTAACTTAAAGCCAACTCTTTAAAGTAACAAACATTAAGAATATTTTAAACTTTTATAAATTCTTTAAAAAGTCATAGTTAATTGAAATATAAAAATTTATCAAACCACAAGTGCAGTAACTTATACACGCCCTTAGATAGCTAAAAGAAAGTAAATTTAGAATTTTTAAAAAATCAATAGTCAAATAAGAGTCTTGATGCCTATCGGAAAATATTAGAGTTAGTAAAACGAATTATATGAACAACCTGTAAATGCAATATTGATCTCAGGATAAAATAAATCTGTTTTTATAAAAGCAAGTAGCTGGGTTATTAATTTAATTTCCTAAGAGTCAAAATTATCCTGTAGACAATCATAAGTGAAGGTACGTTGTATAAAAATTACCAGTCAGTAATAAAAGTTTCTATGGTTAGACTTGAATTATCAGTATTGTATACGTGTTCATAAAAAAATCTTTCTGACTAGGTTTTGTAATATATTGCAGTCTGTTTTTTTCTATTTAATGTCTTAGCATGAAGTTAAAACTCTCTTAACCCCATCATTTGCTTCTAATTTATCAATCAACTTGATCATGTGTCAATTTTATAGTAAACCTAGAACTGTATTTTGAAAATATCTTTTGATTTGCAGCAACAATAGATATTGGATCAAGAGTTCCCTCACTTTTCAAATGACTCTACCACATATAGTTCTTCAAGTGTATATACATATATCCAGCCACATGTATATATATCTTGTTAAAATTCTCAATTGTTGATAAAATACTTTTTATTCATCCTCTCAAGTTCAAATACATTCTTTTAAACTTGTATTAGATGAAACTTGATGTTAATAGTTTTTTTCAAATATTAATTGATTAGTTAAATTTTTTTAGTTGATTAAAAATTAATTAATTAATTGAATTTTTTTTATAAAGGCTAATGACAGATGACAGACAATTTTGCTTTTTAAAAAACTCAACGTTTCTAATTTCTTTCTGAAATTCCTTTTCAAGAGCTCAATTTTAATTAAACAATTATACTACATAACTTACTATTTATAAAATACATAACATTATATAAAACATAATAAAAATCAACAAATTATAAAACTCTTAATAAATATCCGTTTACAAATCATAATTTTTTTACAAGTCATAAAAAAAAGAATTAATTTTAGTTTTATGTGTGGAGAAAAACTTTTCACAAAAGGGGCAAATTATGCAATATAGTTATTTCGTCCCATTTGGATTAAAACAAATGATAACATATGATTTTATATATCAGCTGCTTTTATGTTATAGGTTAAGAGGTAGAACAGCTGATTTAACGCATAGGTTATGTCACTTTATTTATATAAATTGTAATTATTTAAAATAATCATTTATCTATTATTCTCGATTCTTTTTCTACATAGTTTCCCTACTCAAGTACCCTTGTTATCTACATTACAGATTTTTTTTTTCTATCTAATCTGAATACAAATTAGCTACCAGATATTTTCCGTATTTACTAAATATTTTCTTTAGTTTACTTTAGATCACCTTTTCACTTAAAAACTTCTTAAATTATTACAGGTTTGGATGAGTTACAGGTTTGGATGGCTATAGATATTACAAACGCTAATGAATAACAAAATGTATGGGTAATAATTATGATTATTATCAAATCTTAACTTTCATAATATAAAAACTTTTACTAGTTATATCAGATCAAGAAAATATATGTTAGTTAAAGGTGCACTTAACCTGATAAATATTGTTATAGTCAGTACACATCGAATAAAATCTTATTGCTACTGTGTAAAATATCCTTAACAAAATTTCAGTGGGCTGGTGGGTGGTGCTGAAGAGAAAGGGTCCCCTGCAAGGAAAATATTTTGGAAATATCGTAGCTATAGTGTAAACTCTAAGGGACTTCTATCAGATTGAAATAGTAACAGTCCTACTCTGTTGCATTACATAATCATTAATTAGCCTCATTTACCTTATATTTACAATAAAAAACACCTATTTATTTCATTGTGGCTGGGGTCATTCATTAATATTATAGTATGGTATTACAGGGATTATTATGTCTAGTAAACATATTCTACTAATTAATAAGTAGATTTAAATCAGGGACGAACGCAGAACATCGAAAAAGGCATTTTACTTTACATTTAATAGTTTAAAAATGTTCACTTTTCTATATTTTTAGGAGGACTTGAGTCTCAAAACCCCCTTTAAATCTGCCACTGACTGTATTAGATGAAGAATATAATATGTATATTTAAAAAGTACTTAACTAAGTGAATACATAATTGCTTACTTGCTGACTCATTTCAAAACATTTGTTCCTTTTACAAATCTAACCCTCTACTGGCGGCATCGGTTAGGTATAAAGCCTGTAACGGGATGTGGAATGGGGTGGGTCATTTTGGTTGTGTGTCATGTAATGGAAAAGGCTGTTGGCTTCAAAATGTGTGTGATCATTTAATAAGTTTTCTTTATCTGTTGCGTAGTGTTTGTATATCTTGTATTTTTCTAAGGTTGTTAGTTTTTTATTTTTTTTTAATGTTTGTAGAACATTTAAATTAGTATGTATGTCCATATGTGTGTATTGCAAGTTTTTTAGGTGTTTCGCATAGATGGATTTAGGGTTTGTTTGTTTTCTTTGGGCAATCTGTTCTTCAAAGCTTGTATAGAATGACCTACCCGTCTGGCCGATGAAATAGCTGGGACAATCGTAGAGGGTTAGCTTCGTAAAAGGAAAGAATGTTTTAAAACGAGTCAGCAAGTAAGCAATTACATATTCACTTATTTAAGTACTTTTTAAATATAGTTTAATCAGTGAATTCAAGATGATTACATCAAGCAACTTCATATAATATTTGTTGATTCCATCCTCACGTGAGCTGCTAGTTTTCACCAAAACACTTGTAAAATATTTACAAGTGTTTTAGTAAAGAATATAAATTTAGAAATTATTAAAAATGGCAATACAATCAAAATTATTATTAATAACTGTTTTTCTTGAATTTAACTAAAACTATTGCTGTAATACCTGTATTTTTTGTATTTTTTTCGGAACATCCTTCAAAGGAGATAAGGCTACCTCCTCTTGTTCTGCATCGTAACAAACTACCCCTGCTGCCTCAGATTCAGAACAGTCACTGGAACCCCATCCGTCAAACCTACATTTATCTAATGCAGTTTCATTGCCTGTGCAGTAGATATTGTCCATCAAAAACTTTCCTGTAATCCGTTACATTTTATATTATAAACAAAATTTCAGTTTAAACATTCTTTATTTTTACTTTTAAGAATGCTTTATTAATAATCGTTATTATTATTTTGTTTTATTAGACAGCTAATACATAGATTTTAATAATATAGATCTACTTATTAGATTTATCTATAGCAGGGATACACAGCCCACAGCCCTCCGACTTTTTGTTTGTGGCGCACAGACCACTCTAAAATGTTGCTCTTGAATTTAGAGAAACGTAATACTATTTCATAGAGAAAGGCATAAGCCAGCACAATAGTGCTGAACTAGCTGTATTTGAGACAATATTCAAATGGAACTTATTGATCTGCAGCACATAATTCAGTTAAAGTCAAAATTGTGTGAAGTTTCATTAATCGATTTCTACAAAATTTACTTATCTTTACAAATGATTACTCTGCTAGACGTATTTAAAAACTTTTGTTTTTGTTTAATAGTACTTTGTTCTCTATTTGTGAGTATGTTTTTTTTAACGAAAACTATCAAATCTAAAGCTCGAAAATGTGTTATCTGCATTCACTTGGAATCAACTTTGAAAACATCAACCAAAACATTGAAATAGATTAATCACTTTTACATTAGTTTATGACTATCCCAACTTTATATTTTGTAAATTTATAAAATTTACTGAGACAGAACATTTTTTAGAAGACTCTGATGAAGATTTCCACGGAGCAATCGAAATTTTCTGTCTTAGTAAGTTTTTATAAATTTACAAAATTTAAAGTTCAGATAATCATAAATTAATGTAAAATTGATCTATAGATAGATAGAAATAGTAGCCGTTTAATACACGAACAAAGGGGCATCAGTAACAAAATGAGATTTATTGATTATTACATTAAATCAGAAGTAATTACTTGAATTTTACTATTGTTGTTACAAATTATAGAACGTGTAAACAAACAATTAAAATAATTACTTCTCTCTTCTTGATGCATATTAACTGATCTCAGAAGGTGAAGTAATGTAAGGCGAATGCTGCCTTTTGATTGGTCTGTAACTTCTCCCACTCCACCAACCACAACTGTGTAATTCGTAGAGCATTTTTAAAAAATTATTTCGGCCTCAGACGTTCAAGCCTCAAAATAAATTACATGGGCCTCAAATGAATGAAATGTTTATATTATTACAGTAAAAAATGGTGCATTTATGTAAATATATATGTACTTGTACGTAAACATAAAATGTTTATGATTTCATCTATATCATTTGGTAGAGTTATTAATATTTAGCTGACAGAGTAGATAATTTATAAATTACTTCGGTAATTAAGATCTTCAAATCAAATAAGTACTTACCTACTTTATTCAAAAATCGAACTAAGTAATTAAAAAATAACTGCCATGCCTATAATATTGTTTACCTATGACATTTAATAATATAATGTGAACCATATAATATGTTTTTCATTGAAAAATACCAAAATCATTTTCTCTAAAATAATAAAACTTGACTCCACCCTATTACAAAAAAATAATAAAAATATATACATACCTATATACAATATAAAATATATATATATATATATATATATATATATATATATATATATATATATATATAGGTAAGTAAAACTTTTTTAAAAAATCCTCCAGATTTTTTTGGATTTTACAAAACCAGTGGATAACCCAAAACCTGGAGTGCCAGGTTTCACAATGTTTCAACGATTCACAATGTTGACAGTTGTTGGTGGAGCGGGAGGAGCTACAGACCAATCAAAAGGCAGTTAAAGTTTCATTTAACTTCAACAACTTCAAAATCATCAGACTAAGTGATAGAATTAACATGTACTAAAGAGATTTGAATTATTTTAAAATTTAGAAGATTAGTATTTGAAGAATAAAATATTAGACAAAATTTCAGTAGAGGCAAAAACGAACAAAAGAAATAAAACAATGACATCAAATTTGGTGACTTAAAATAATGTTATTGAGTAAGATTCATCGTATTCACCAATATACTTGTGGAATAACTCATGCGTCCAACACAAATGGTTATCGTCATTTAACTTTGTCATGTGTTATGCTCCCTTCAAAATCAGTGATTTCCTTATCATGAAAACTATATCCAACATATCTTCACCACAGTATTAAAAGCCTAATATGGTCTTTACCTTAAAATAGACAAAACACTTTTATTTGTAGAAAACCAAATAAGAATTAAATAAAATTTGTGTTTAAACATGTACACACAGTCTTGTTCCTAGGATGGTTACAAGAAGTTAGTTACCAGAATGTATAAATATTTTATTTTATTTTCTAATTTTTGTTAAGTTAGAAATACAAGGTTAAATAAAAGGTTATTTTATTAAATAATTTTTGTTTTTAGTGTGCTTTAGAGTTTATATTTTTTTATTAATTCTGAATCTAATAAATACCGTACTGTTTTTATATCCAATTTTTTCTTTAACTTTTTGCTTTAGTTTAAAGTAAGATGATCTTCTATTTATCGTAGTTATTTACAACAGGGCATGCATTCTGCTTTCAACAATAAATTACCATAATTCTATTTGTACTAATTCTATCTAGTGTACTCAGTTTCTACACTTAGTATGTAGTCTACATTAAAATAATTTAGAAATTATTATTATACTACTTTTTGTAATATTTCAGTTTCAGTTAATTTTTGTACACTGAAAACAAACTGATCACTTATTCTTTCCACTTAGATGGAATCTATATTATGAAAAATTATCAAGTCATAAAGGAGTTGATCACTGCCACTTTTGAGTCAGTTCAAAAATCAAAGGAGTGGGTCACCACCAAACTTTGTACCGCCAAACTTAACTCTCTTGGACAGTAGTCCAAGTAGTAGTGCCCTTGGATTACAGTAGTAGTGGCCATATTGAATTCAATGCTGTTAGATTTATTTCATTACCTATAACACTCTGCAACCTCTTGACTAACTCCTAAATTAACTGGAGTTTCTTTTACTCAAGATTCTTGCCTTCCTATGCAACCAACTACATACAAAACTTTATAGGCTTCAGTTTTACTCTATTGTTACATAGGAGTTATTCATTGTTAATTCAAATGCTAGTGTGTTTGTAAATTGTTTAAATGGTTCTTTTGATGTGTAAATACAATTGTCTTTTGTATGGTGAGATAAAGAAAGAAATAAAACTGAATACTGGTTTTAAATAATGTATTGGTACAACTGTGTAACATTGACTGTATTGTTGACAAATAATAGAAACTATTTAATGATAAAGTATGATATGTTGATGTATGATATGTTGATGTAGATGAATTATTTACCAGTGTAAAAAAAATAATAGTTAACATAAATATAAAGTTGGTTGTTGCAATCATCCTCATTTCACTGGTTAAGTCATTGTTTAAGAAAATGTTTAATAAATATAAAAGACGGTTTAATAAATGAGGAAACTGTTTAGGACTAATATTTTATAACTTTACATAAATTTTCTTTACCAACTATGAAAAAGCAGTGACTATAAAAAGAGCCTAGTCTTTTATGCAAGACTTCATTTTAAAAAATATTTAAGACAAAAACATTTCATTCCTTGACTTCCAAAAACTTGTAATCAAAGTAAATTATTTAAACTATCTGTAAGTAAGTTTTAAGTTTGCACATGTCATAACAGACAAAGTTTCCTCTCAAACAATTTCCTGAATATTACAGTCATCCAAATCAACAAAAAATATTCAAATACGTTTAGAGCTTAAAGCATAAACCTTATATTTTTGTTTTCATAACTTTTTATCATTTAGATGAGGAAAACTGTGACTGGAATACAAATATTTGATTTTGTTTAAGTTTATACATTATTCTATCTTTAAAGTGATGATAGTATAAAATACAAATAAGACATGATTTTATTTATTTTTCCAAATTTAATTGTATCTATAAGAGGCACCAAATTTTCATTATATTTCAATTTCAATAAACAAACTGTAATTACCAGTACCATAAATGCAGTTGCTGCTGGTGCCTAATACCAATGAGGGTTGCAGGTCTTAAAAGTGTCAGTCTCTTTTTAAGGCAAAGAAATAGTAATCACAAAAACTTTATGATCTGTTATAGAGAAAATAGATAATTACTGTTTAATACTTTTTGATTTATTTTATTGAAGGAAATATATTGCTAATTGTTATTTTGATTTTACTTATTTAAGAAGCTGAATCTCAAGTCATGGGTTTATTTATCAACAAACCAATGTCAATTCATTCTTAATTGTGAATGTCAACAAACTCGTAGCGGCACGAAGATGCGTCTCTTTGGACTGGCCGATCTTACCCGAACACTCCCAAGGTTGTAAACCTTGTGCAATCTAAGAAGCCATACAGATCTGCCTAGCTGTTTTAGTCTATCTGAACCAGGTTTCCCTGACATCAAACCAAACGAGACTGTCTGCAATTGAGCGAATGCTCACACGGTTGCTGTGGTTCTGTCGTTTTATTATTATTAATAACGATAGGTCATGTTATATCATGAATAATCACTTGTAACAATGCACATAAATCTTACATAATAAACTAATTATTTTTTTTTTTTTGCTCTTGATCTCTGGTTTGGGGGTTGCGCAACCATGCAACCTGCCCATAAGCTAACACTGAATAAATATATTATTATCATTAATATTTTATGTAATAGTATTATTTCAATTAATTGCTGACAAACAATGAGTTAATGTTGAACATAAGTTTAAATAACAACCAAGTTCTTGTACTTCTCAGTCCAGGCGTCCAGCTCTAGGTGCAGCCGATAGCCCGATGTCCACTATATATTCGGAACGCCAAACTCCACAGCCCTCTGTTCAGGAGGAAGTCCTGCCACTTCTCCAGTTCAACCCTCATGTGGTCCCTCGCCGGGATGGGGTAAGTGCAGTCCCGAAGAATGTGCTCGATGGTTTCGTCTTGCTCCTCATCACAAAGGGCTCACAAAGGTGATTCAGCAAGGTTAAACTGGTATAAATAAGCTTCCGTGACCAGATGTCCCGTCCTGGCTCTTGCCGCAAACGTCGCGACTTGACGTTTGATGTCTCTGTAATTGTCGGCCGACGCAAGTTTGTTTTGCAAATGGAACAGGTGTCGTCCAGTCGCTTCAGCTTCCCACCGGGCAGCCCAGGCGTCTCTAAAGTACTTTTTCCCGGCGTTTTTACAGTGCAGTAGGGAGTGCTGCTCCTTATTTGTGGACTTCATTCTAGAAACTTGTTTTGCTATTGCATCCGCTTCCTCGTTGCCCGGACATGGGCAGGGATCCATTGAAGGCAGACTTTGTTTCCGTCACAATTGATCTTTTTTATCAACCTCCTGATTTCTGCTATACGGAATGAATATGGTCCAGTGGAGGGCTGAGCCAGCGACTGTAGAGCTGACTTAGAGTCCGAAAGGATGCATATCTTTGACTTGGCCATCATCCCCAGACAGCCCGACAATGCGGCGTTAATACCGAGCAGCTCTGCATCCATACTTGAGCTGGAGTTCGCTGGGATGAAAAATCTATCTCCATTCGACTCGTTGTAGTACCCTGCTCCAGAAATGCCTAGTTCTTTATCCAGGGATCCGTCGGTAAAAATTTTTATGTATCCGTCGTACTAGGTTCGAATCATTTCAAGAGTCTCCGCTTTCAGCACTTCTCTGTGGTCTCCCTTGTTTCCGCCGTGAGGTAGTTGCAGATTTATAATCATTTCAGGCCAGTCATTTGGAGGTTCCTCATAGAACGTGGGGATTTGTTCAGGGGTGGTGTATCCCGGCATCAATTCCATCAGTGAGTTGATTTTGTGGCAGAAAGATTGTTTTACACGGCACTTTGTATTGAGTACAACCAAGTTCCGATTTCAAAAAGTGAGGCAAACAGGTAGTTGACTTGGAGAGCCTCCCACTAGCAACTCTAAGGGTTTTAGCACCAAAGTGAGCATTAAGGCTGCAGGGAAATTGCTATTTAAAAAAATAAAATTATGAGTTTAGATAAATAAAAACAAAAATACTGTTTTAGAAGTAAATGCTTTTAAAAGTAAATGAAAGTAAAAAATAATTTAAAAAATAATTTTCAAGAATTTCTAAAGCTTTAATCAGGGAGCGCCAAGTACTTACTTTTAGCATGTCCAAACTGAGAACTGTGTGTAGCTTTCAGAGCCTTTTCATACCCAAGCTGTCTGCAAACTACTGTTGCTTCCCTGTCATCCCATTCATCATCACAAATACTTCCCCAGCGACCAAGGTGATATATCTCCACATTTCCTGCAACATAAATAGTTTGTTATACGAATATATGCAACCAATACAGATAAGTTTTATGTAATACTTCTTAATTCGTAAGATTTTAAACTGTGTGTAATTCAAAACTGTTGTACGCTCTAAGTAAAAACTCTTTATTGTAAAAAAAATTAGAAAATGTTTAAAAATTTAAAAACACTTTCTCAATAAAAATATTTCATTCAGTTTTTCAAGGAAGCATCTAAAATTTTTACTCGGAGTTACTTGTTTTCATACCATTTCTACTAGCACAGTTTATTGGAGTAGATACAGAACTAAAACTCTCTTGGGCTCTCTTGCCTTGGAAAAGTGTCATCTCATAAGTTGCAGGCATTTCGTCTTCCTCAGGTTATCTCTTCTACTTTTTTAGCTGGGACATCTTCTACAATCTTTAGTCTATCATGGCATGTTTCTCATTGATTCTTTAACATACTCTTTGGTGAAGTCATTTGCCGTTATTTCTTCATTCTTTCATCATCTACATTTCTTTTCATGTTTATAAAACTATTCAAACCTCTGACACTGAGGAGGTACTAGAAAACTGTCACTAACTCTCTTTTTAGAGATTTTGAGGGACAGTAATATTGTTATAGTTTACTACAGCACTGATTGAATTTCTAAATAACATAGTTTTTGATTTTCCAAAAAAGTATTGGAGAGTTAACAACCAGATGTTTATCAGTGCCTGTGTTCATTGAACAAAGGAGAAGAACTTGATAAATCTTCCTTTGGCTTTATATTACACTTTTTATAGCTTTCTTTGATGCCAAAAATTAAAATGTCTCAATATGTTATTTTATGTAAAGCTGCACTCTGTCAAATCTATGATCATTATTGACACTTTCTTTATTTTGTTCATCGTCACTCTCATTCATTAAAAGGCATCTCACGAAAGCACCAACAGGTGTTTCACCAAGATGTACTCCTGTTGTTGAACACTTTATGAAAATTTAGAGCTTCTACTCTCGCCCCTTGTATCTATTTTTACTGCAATCTAATTTGATACAAGTTTTCTTATGTAAAAATCCACATTTATATATCAAGCACGAATATATCCACTAGATACATAAAATCAATAATATATTTACAGACTTTTATTTATTAGTTGAAAATAAAAAGATAATTTTATTTTTAATACTCAAAAGATGACAAGTGTAATAAAAGTATGAGTTTCTGGAAGCATGAGACATGGTACATGAAGGATTGACTGTAAGACTAAGTGAATTAAACTAAACACTCCATCCTAGTAAAAGTAGAAGAAGGTAGTACCAGTTCTTGTAATAACTCAGCCGCAATTCTTACACTCTAATTGCAGTAGTAAAAACCTGGGAACTTCTCATCAATGATGGTCCACTTAGTCACACACGTCCCCACTCAGTTGGAGTGATGTCCTTCTCTCCCTATCATGGGTCACTACTGCCTTGCAGCACATCTCGCAAGGATTGGTGCTTTGGCCTTGACAGAATGCCCGCTTTACCATGAAGCGAATTTACAAATGGACATGCAACTTCTCTATAGTTGCAGAAATCTGGCAGAAATCCAAAACAGTGTTGCATCTAATCATCCTCTATTAGACTACGGGGCATCAGATGGCAGAAATGCGAAGAGTGGGCATTAGATGAAGAAGAAGTTCCTGTAAGGTTGAATGACACCAAATTTGGCATTGTTGCTTCACATAGAACTATGATATTTATAAATCTCTCTGTAATGCAATTTCTGAAAGGGTAAAACATATTTATTACATTGTGGGTGGAGGTACTTATTAATGATTATAGTATGGTATTATACTGATTGATATGGCTCTGTAAACAAATACTATCAATTAATAAGTAGCTTTAAATCAGGGCTGAACCAAACACAAACATAGGAAATGACATTTTATTTTACACTTCAGTGTGTTTAAAAACATTCACTTGTCTATATTTTTGGGGGACATAAGTCCCAAAGCCCACTCTTAAATCCGCCACTGACTCACATTAAATTTTGTTATCTAATGCATTGTCTAATGTATGTTTTAATTTTACAAAGAATTTTTTTACTCTTGAATTTTGTAGTCTATTAGGTTCGGTGAAATTTAATTGTTTACATTATTTATAAAACGTAATGTAGTTGAAACACAATGATTAAAAAAATGTATAAATACATTGTATATCTATTTTACTTGTAAAATTGCTGATGATGACTTGAGTACTAAATCTTAAATAAATTTATTTTATAAAAACCCTTCTTTAAAAAAATTATTATTGTTCACCCTTAACCCTTGTTACTACATCCTTTTGTTTATACCAATAAATTTCTATAAAAATGCTGCATATTTCTGTAAAGCTTGTATTTAAATATACATATTTTTGTGCATAGAAACACACCAGCGCACAGTCATAGAAAATACAGGAAATGTATTTACCTTCTTCTTCTTTTAAGCCATCTACAAGCTTAATTGCTCCTTCCATTTTTTTATGTCTTTTCAAAAACTTCTTTACAAGGTTTGCCTTTTTCTCTTTCTTCACACCAGATGTTGACTGTTGTGTTTCATAGCAATAGAGCAAAAGCAGTAGCATAAGAAATGCTCCTTTAGCATTTAAAGCATTTATACGGAAAATCATCTGTAACAATTTAAAGACCAAATTAAAATTAAAATGTTAAAATTTTGTAATATAAATACACACACACACACACACACACACACACACACACACACACACACACACACACACACACACACACACACACACACACACACACACACACACACACACACACACACACACACACACACACACACATACACACACACACACACACACACACTCTCTCTCTCTCTCTCTCTCACACACACACACACACACTCTCTCTCTCTCTCTCTCTCTCTCACACACACACACACACACACACACTCACACACACACACACACACACACACATACACACACACACTCTCTCTCTCTCTCTCTCTCTCTCACACACACACACACACACACACACACACACACACACACACATACACACACGCACAAACCCACAAAACAGACACACACACACACACATACACACACGCACAAACCCACAAGACAGACACACACACACACACACATACAAATTTATTGTTACAATTTTACTTCTAATTACTTGTTTGTTTGTTGTAATATATTTCTTTGTTTAATGTAGTAATTTTATTTTACTAATATTTTAATTCTTATATATTACTCCTTATTGGCGATGATAACCAAAATTGGTTTTTCGTCAGAAGAAAAAAATTATATACTACCACCAAGTGACTATTACAAGCAGTGTGATCCTACAGCGATCATTAGTTGTAGTCTAGTGTGACTGTGTCACTAACAAGGACACCATTGTTGCTGAAAGTTAGTGAATGTTTTTCATGTGAGTCTATGTAAATTTGTTTTAATTTACATCTCACATTTTTTGATCTCACAAACAATGCTCAAAACATTCATTCACACAAAGTTATTTATATATTTTCTAAATAACATAATCAGTAACTTATAGTATCATCTGCGTGTTGACGCAGAGCAACGCAGGATTATCATCTACTGCATGCAGTAGTGCACAACACTCACTCCTGCACACAATGTTAACCACTTATGAGCTGACTGTATCTTAAAGCTTGTACACTCAACACGAAAGCATTTTTTTAATCATATTTTGTTTGTAATAGTAAATCCAATTTTTTTTGTAACTTAAAGTCAATGAGCCGGAATGACAACCATCCCCTGTGAAGAATAGAAAAGATTTCTGAATATAGATAGAATTAAGTCAGGACATACAACCAGCTGGTAGATGATATAGGTAGACCATGGAACCATATGTATAGTGTCACATGCTTAAACTATATCTCCTAATTGAGATCATAAAGTGAGGGGTACCCACTTGAATGGAAAAGGATATGGTTATATGGAATTAGGCTGACCTAAAGAAAGAAAATAATGGTCTCTTGGTACTTGAATAGGGAAAATTATAACCTCGCTTAGAAGACATCCCTTGAAATATTAGAGGGTTGCTCATCTTAAGTAATCCTACCATCTAAAGAATATAAGGCGCTGTCTTCTCATTACACTGCCTTGTGAGAAGAAAGTTACGAAATAGAAGGAGGAATTAGGTAAGATTGAGACAAGTGTTACAGTCACCAAACAGCGTCTTAGAAACTTAATCCAAGCAATACATTGGGAAGAATCTTCAAAAACATTGGTGGTTTTCCCTACAAGATACAAACTGTGCAACCTCAGAAATGTACAAACAAAACAGCCAGAGTACAGTACTGCCCTTCTATGTTAGCTATGTGCTATGGAAAACCAGAGTTTCTGAGTGACTTATGGTTTTCGGATGAATTTCATGTGATTTAGCCTCTTTCTACTTGTATGTGTTTGTAAAACTACGTAAATAAAATAAAACAAAATAAAATTAAATTAAATTTCACGACTGTTTAGGTTAGATTTTTTTTGGTGAATATACTATTATATCTTATGTTCGAATTATTACAAAATAACAATTTTACCATTGCTTTGGTACACAACTGTAACTTCGTTCATAAACACAAAGGAGTCAAATGAGGAATGTAGTTACAACCCCGACCCCCCACCCCCACCTCGCAGCATAAACAGATGCGCCCCAAACCATCGCCCCCCCCCCGCTCACCTACCTATAATTATTTGTGCACCTACTACGCCATTGAATATGGCTAAATTTGAATAGGACTATTTTACTTGCTATTCATGCTAATACCAATTCAGAAAGTCTCCATTTTGTTCATAATATTTATTTGATTTCCCGCAAGGAAACTGTGTTACCGAAGCCCGGCGAATATATGTTTTTTCTAAGAATAGTTACGTTCGAAAATTAAAGTTCATATATTCTGGTTATTTTTTTATTCGAAATTCGTAAAAGTAGGTGTTTGTAATGAATATTGTCCTGTCTTTTACCAGTTACTTTTGGCCCTGATTAAAGTAACGATTGTGGTGAAACCGGAAAGCATTCTAAATAAAATTATTTTCACCGGTGGAGTCGAGCTGGGGAAGGTCTTATAGGATTCAAGAGCTACTTTAACTAATTCAAAGTGCGCAGGTGGTTATGTCGTGGGTATAGTCGAACTGCGCAGCCTACAAATCGTATCGTATAGCAAAACTGTAGAGTAAAAGTAAAAATGTGAAGAAAAAGTTTGAACTTACAATGAACGTAAAAATAAAAGAAAAGCGGTCAATGAAAATTCAAATACAGTTTTAAAACTACATTAAATTGTTATATATTTCTATTAGGTTAGGTTGGTTAAATGTTTGTTACGTCATAACGAGTAGAGGGCTGTTATAATTGCTGGCAATTTGCAAGTAATTCTCAACGAAAGTGTACCATAAATGATGTATGACCAAATTTCTTTCCGACAAACTAAATAGCTTAAACTGCCAGCTAATAGTAAATTTGTTAATAATCTGTGAAATGAAAATCCGTAATAACTACGCCACTGAGTCAAATGTTCGGGTATTAACTACGCCACTGAGTCAAATGTTGGAGCTATTAACTATGCCACTGAGTCAAATCATCTGGGTATTAACCACGCCACTGATTCAGATCTTGTGGGTATTAACTACGCGACTGAGTCAAATGTTCGGGTATTAACTGCGCCATTGAGTCAAATCTTGGAGGTATTAACTACGCCACTGAGTCAAATCTTGGAGGTATTAACTACGCCACTGAGTCAAATCTTGGAGGTATTAACTACGCCACTGAGTCAAATCTTGGAGGTATTAACTACGACACTGAGTCAAATCTTGGAGGTATTAACTACGTCACTGAGTCAAATCTTGGAGGTATTAACTACGCCACTGAGTCAAATCTTGGAGGTATTAACTACGCCACTGAGTCAAATCTTGGAGGTATTAACTACGCCACTGAGTCAAATCTTAGGAGTATTACTACGCCACTGAGTTAAATCATATGGGTATTAACTACGCCACTGAGTCAAATCATCTAGGTATTACCTACACCACTGAGTCAAATCTTAGAGGTATTACCTACGCCATTAAGTCAAACTTGGAGGTATTAACTACGCAACTGAGTCACCTCTTGGAGGTATTAACTACCCCACTGAGTAAAAACTTAGAGGTATTAACTACGCCACTGAGTCAAATCTTGGAGCTATTAACTACGCTACTGAGTCAATTCTTGGAGCTATTAACTACGCTACTGAGTCAATTCTTGGAGCTATTAACTAAGCCACTAAGTCAAATCTTGGATGTATTTACCACGCCACTGAGTCAAATCTTCTGGGTATTAACTACGCCACTGAGTAAAATCTTGGACGTATTAACTACTCCACTGAGTCAAATCTTGGCGGTATTAACTACGCTACTGAGTCAATTCTTGGAGCTATTAACTACGCTACTGAGTCAATTCTTGGAGCTATTAACTAAGCCACTAAGTCAAATCTTGGATGTATTTACCTCGCCACTGAGTCAAATCTTCTGGGTATTAACTACGCCACTGAGTCAAATCTTGGAAGTATTAACTACGCCACTGAGTCAAATCTTGAAGGTATTAACTACGCCACTAAGTCAAATCTTGGAGCTATTAACTACACAACTGAGTAAAATCTTGGACGTATTAACTACTCCACTGAGTCAAATCTTGGCGGTATTAACTACGCTACTGAGTCAATTCTTGGAAGTATTAACTACGCCACTGAGTCAAATCTTCTGGGCATTAACTACGGTACTTAATCAAATCTTGGAAGTATTAACTACGCCACTGAGTCAAATCTTGGACGTATTTACCACGCCACTGAGTCAAATCTTCTGGGCATTAACTACGGTACTTAATCAAATCTTGGAAGTATTAACTACGCCACTGAGTCAAATCTTGGACGTATTTACCACGCCACTGAGTCAAATCTTCTGGGCAATAACTACGGTACTTAATCAAATCTTGGAAGTATTAACTATGCCAATGAGTCAAATCTTCTGGGCATTAACTACGGTACTTAATCAAATCTTGGAAGTATTAACTACGCCACTGAGTCAAATCTTGGACGTATTTACCACGCCACTGAGTCAAATCTTCTGGGCAATAACTACGGTACTTAATCAAATCTTGGAAGTATTAACTACGCCACTGAGTCAAATCATCTGGGTATTAACTAAGGCACTGATTCAAATCTAGGAGGTATTAAGTGCGCCAATGAATCAAATTTCAGAGGTACTAACTACGCCACTGAGTCAAAACTTCTGGGCATTTACTACGCCTCTGAGTCAAATCTTGGAGGTATTAACTACGCAACTGAGTCACCTCTAGGTATTACCTACGCCACTGGGTAAAAAATTAGAGGTATTAACTACGCCACTGAGT